>CM040243.1:87876619-88020363 GCA_022545495.1 Chrysanthemum lavandulifolium | reverse complement strand
ATCACCCAAGTAGCTAGAAAATTATGCACCAAGTCGCTATCTTCTAATTCGCTATTCCACCAAGTCGCTAAAGTCCCAAGTCGAAAACAAAAGACAAGTCGCTAAATAGCAACTCTAAGCCTCTAGTCGCTAGCAAAATTTTGGCGACAATTGCTAAGATACAAGTCGCTAAGGAATCAAGTCGCTAAATAGCAACTCGCTACTTACCAAGTCGCTAACACAGTCGCTACCCGTGAGTGGAGCATCCACTACTTGTACCGTTAGTCGCTAGGCCTAAGTCGCTAACTCCACTAACTGTAAATCGCTACAAAATGTAAAGCAAGTCGCTAGCAAGAAAGAAATCCGTAGGTCAAGTCGCTAGCAAGAAAAACATCACAAACATCACTTTTCAATCCAAAACAACCCAACCAAGATGATTCAAGCTACCAAATGAAAACCTAAACACTTGTGATGATTCTAAACATAAAAATACTAACAAAATCCAAGCTTTAACACAAGAAATCAACCAAATGATGCACAAACCACTAAACTTTTCAAACTCAAAACCACCTAAAACCACTAGAAATCCAAAGATGTGCAAGATATGATCTAACCATGGCTCTTGATACCAATTGTAGGATATTGAATTTCACATACACATCAAACCATAACACAAAGTAGGCGATAAGTGGAATTCTAGAGATAGAAAGTTAGAGGTTTAGGAACTTAGTGAGAGAAAGTGAAAGATATTATTATGAGCCCAACTCTCTACCTTGGGAGGTAGAGAGTATTTATAGTCTTACATAAACGCCACACAACGGGTCGTGGATCGCATACAGTGGTAAAGACCCGCTCCATCCTCCACGGTGTTACTTAACTAAATACTACTTAGCTTGAAATAACTACGACTCACGAGCTTTTAACGATTACATATACTTGAGGCACCGACTCTTTAATACCGGAATTTCTAATTCCTAACACAACACCGCCACGAGCCGAAACCCTATCAGAAGTCCTTCTAATGGGACTATCCATCACTGTGCGATGCTATGCATCAAACCATCGGTTTTCACCAAACCAGAGGCCATGTGAGGCCGACCTTGATTAAGTGTCTGTCACCACACTTAATCCCTTCAAAATTGGGGTTTCAGATTATAATTTCCAAACTTTGAGATAATACGATGGGTAAAGTTAATACGATGGTTATAAGTTAGTCTTGATAAGCATAGTTAATCTTGATGAACTACCGTTAGTACTTATTCCAAAAGTCTATTATGCAATGATTACTTTTGCAAGTAGAGTTGTTACCGCCTGTTTCCTTATAAAAGGGTTTCCTAATTGGTTTCTCTTCACCTGTTACCATAAATATTTATAAGGCGGTTCAACCAAGATTCTCCAAATCTCTATAAATTGCATAACTTTCCAATTGCTTTCACCACAATTCAATAAAGGCTTTTGCGATTAAATCCCACTTTACTAACCCTTACTTTAATCATTCATGGCTCCTCTCGATTTTGTTGATAAGCACAACATGGTGGCGTGCTTGGAATTGCTGGAAGGTCATGATGAATTTATTGAGATAGTAGCTTTTCTAAATGAAGCAACATCGGTTTGCTTTACTCTTAAACCCTACTATCTTATGTACCGTCGTGAAGTTTTGGCAACCGCAATTGCCTCAAAAATTGAGGAAGGGTACAATAGTTAATTGGTGCAGTGGATGGCACTCAAATTGTTATTATGAAGCCTCTCTAAGAGAACATCTTCATCTTAGAGATGTCAAGGTATTAACACTTACATGAGGCATCGAAACTTTTAAACAACTCTCATTGATGGGGTATAGACATGATGACACTTTCAATTTTCACAAAAGTCGCTTTTCCCCACAATGGAGGTTTCTAATTCATACCCTCTTACATTGCTTGAGTCACAAAAGGACCTGGTGGGATGCTTTTCCCACAAACATAGCCATGACCTTGATCCGCCTTTGCAACAGTGTGGTTTTCAATTTTTCAAACTATATTTTGAGGGTATGCTTAAAAATGTGTTAGCAAAACAAAGTTTTGATGTATCCGTGTTTATACAAATATTTTTGGATCTTCGAGACAAAACCCGTACTCTACGTAAATATTTATCCTTCAAAACTACTCACAGCCAAAGTCTTTTCAAATATGTTAAGGGCTGTAGTAGGTTATAATGGGGTTGTAGTGCCTTTGTTTCCAACTATGCTCACTGCAGAGGGTGAAGGACCATCAAGCACAGGTGGTTCCCAACACACACCCACAGATACTGAACACTCTCCTACTCAACCACTTTCATCAACAAGTAGGCACTCCAAACAGGAGAGTGGGAATGCTCAGACCCATTCTCCTTCTATGATTGAAGCAGATGAGCCTATCTCAGGTGATGGAGGGGATAGAATGGTGAGGGCTGCCACTACTCAACCAAGCTTAGAAGCTGGTGAGGCTAGTGGTAACATCAATAAGACCCAATCCATGCCAACACCTAGTGAGCACTCCTCACATGGTGGACCCAGGCAAAGGCTTAAAAAGGGGTGTATCCGCTCGGGCTAGGCACAGGAGTGCATCTCAAATGCCCGATGATCCACCTCTCTCAAAGTAACACAACTGGAAGTGGTGAGGCGACTTATCACTTCATGAAATGATGGATTTGTATGTGTTCTTATGCATAAAAGTTAACACACGGAGATTGCTTTGGATGAACACAAGAAAGTCACGCAAAGTTCATACCAAGATGCTCCTAAAGATGAAAAGGCTAGAGCATCAAGTCAAGCTTCTTTCCAAGACAAGCTGAAGCATCTCCGGTTACCACATCACTCAAAAGGAAGGCCAAGTTCGAGTCTCTAGCACTTCCACAAAGGATTCTTCCAAACAGGGGAGGAGTTCTGACATTCAAAGTAGAAGAGAATTTGGTCAGTGGCAAGGTGGTCAAGATTTTCAGAGCCCTTTTCTTGATGAAGAAGAAGAAGTTCAGATCACCAAACATGCAGAAGAAGTACTTAGTACTCCTACATGCACTATCAGTACTATCCCAGTTAATATTGTTAGTGTTGTAGTTAGTACTGATAGTACTATGGTTAGTACTTTTGGTGTTCTGCAATCAGTACTAAGTCCAATCATCCAAGTAGCTGCTGAATTACAACAAGCAACAACAACATAGGCTACTATCATCACTACCACTTCACAAGTAGCTGCTGAAGGCAGTGATGAAGAAGATAGAGAGAAACATGCAGTCTTGGGACTTCAGAGCTTGAAGAAATCAGTTCCCATCTCTCCAACTTACAAGAAGCCTCATGTTCTGTATCTAAGAAAGAAAACCAAGTCAGCAGTAATCAAGCCTAAGGAAAAGGGAGTCACTATCAAAGAAGGAGGTGTTCCACCATCCCTAACCTCCTCGAGCTCCAAAGATAGATCCCAAAGACAAAGGCAAAGGGATTTTGGAAGAAGAACCAAAGAAGAAAAAGTTGTCCAGGGCTGAGATTGAAAGGTTGAATGAAGAAGCAACAAGAAAATTTGCAGCTGAATGGGATGAGCAAGAATTGCAGAAAGAGGCTGAAGAGAAAGAAAAGACAAAGATGGCTAAATTAGATGAAGACTGACAAACATGGGATGACATGAGAGCCAAAGTAGAAGCAACTGAGGAAGTACAAAAGAAGCTGCAAAAGATAAGCATACAAGTGTTAATGAAGCATCTCAGTTATTTAGTGAGATCTTAGCCAGAAGACAGAGTCAATTTAGACAGAAAGGGACATTGAAAAGGCTTCAAGACCTCCAAACAAAAGTCAGCAAAAGAAGTATCTTTGTAAGTACATTAAGTATCAAGGTGAAGATAAGAGAACATTGAAGCAGCTAAATCAATTATCTTGGGAGACTCTCCAAAGACTAGCTGACTTAACTCAAAGAAGATTTCTGGCTTTTAAACCTATGTCAGATGATGATTTTGTTGAAAGGTCACAACCCATTGGTAGCTACAAAAGGCCATCTGAAGTAGGAGTTTCCTCAACCGCACCCAAAAGACTGAAAGCATCTGAAGATGAAGGTGGACTCACTGAAGAGGAGCTCAATCAGATGATGATTATTGAAGCTCCTGAAGAAGCACTATACACAGAGCCCATCAACACTAGGTATCCAATTATCAACTGGGAATCTACATTGAAGATGGAAAGAGGCATTGGAGGATTCACAAAGCAGGTGGAAGAACAAGTGCTTATTTGTATCTGGTGGATCTGTTTGTGTTTATTGACAGGGAGGATCTACTCAAGCTATGGGAGTTAGTCAAAGAAAGGTTCAAAAACAGAGATCCGAGATAATGATAAGGATCGGAGCTACTTTATGAACTCCAGAATATCTTTGAACCAGATCCAGAAGGAGAACAATGGAAGTATCAACCTGGAGAGGAAGCACTAACTTGGACCCTGATTGATTCTTGTGGATTGCACTTGGTCACTACATGCAATGGGACAGATATCTACATGCTGGTTGAAAGAACCTATCCACTTGCATTAGGAACTCTTCTAGAAATGCTGACAGCAGGGCTAAGGATGGGTAATGCAGTTGACATGGCTAAGGAGTTGCTGATAAAGATCTTTGATCAAGCTGGAAGACCTAGCAGAGGAAAGTGAGTTTGGAAGAATCCTCAAAGATTGAAGAAACTTGTGATTCTGAAACCCAATCACAAATTTAGGGGAGGATTGTTGGGAAATTCGCTTTTGGGAGTTAATACTTATAGTAGTAAAGTTAGTACTGATAGGATTATTTGATAAGTATTAACTAGTTAATCGATAGTGGAAATATTAGTACTGATAGTATTAAGTTTGTACTGTTCTAAGTAAGGAATGTCGTGTAAGAGTTGTAACAACATATCTTCTATTCCAATAGAAGATATGATATACTTAATACATAGTTATCTCTGTAAGGGATCTCCTTAGTGTATAAAAGGAGATCCTAGCTAGGTTAAACATAACTTATATTCTAGCCGTCTTAAGAAGAGCTTCAAGGTTGTAAACCCTAGTACTAGGAGAGTACTCGTATTATTACTTAATAATATTGAAGTTGTTGGTGTTATAATTGTTCTTACATTAATCTTCTAAGTACATTCAAGTAGATTCCGCATACTTGTGTGCATCTACAACAAAGTTTCTCATTGTTTTTTTGGAACCATCCAAGGCAACTAACACGTTTACAAGCTTAGTGTTCTAGATCCAAGGTTTGGGACTTCACAAATACCATACTTGTCACAACAACGGACACATCACGAGTATAACTAAGTTGAGTATTTAAAAATTCATCGAACCTCGGTTAAATATGGTTTGATCACCTATATTTAACCTAGGGAGAGTGGAATATAGTCTGAGAACCTATATTCAACTTAAAAATGAATTTTTTGATACTGGAAATAGTTGTACTAGGGTTATGTTCTGATTGATTTCTACTTAGTTTTCAAGAATCACAACAGTTTTGTGTGAGTATAAACAATTCATGGGTATTCATACGATCGATCACAACAACTAAGTAGATTCTTACTCGCCCTTACCACGTGTCGCCAAACCTTACCCTACACCGTATTTCGAGACGACGAGAATCGAACTACATCGCTTGTTATTTTAGACTTCAGTCCTCATAAGTTACCACACCTCTTCAACGACCCCAATCCAACATATAACTCGAGGGACACAATTCCTTTAAGGTGGCAAGACTGTAACAACTCAAAATTTTCACGTTAATATTTATTCAAAACATAAACATTTTATCCAAAATCGCGTACAGTTTTTAACTTTAAACCATTAGGTTATCCCAGAACGAAAACCAACTCTTAATATTTTTCATCGTTAGATAAATCCTAGTCTACTTATAATCATATATGAAATTTAAATTTTAAGTTCAAATGTTACCAAATAGACCACTGTGTGTTACGAGTCCAAACTTGCGCTTTTAAGCATTTTTATTTATATGCAAACTTAACCTATATCTGCACCGCATTTTCTAAGACGTTTAAACACTTTTATATTTTTTGAAAAGTCAACTTACTTACCTCCCCCTTTGACCATAAAATCATCCCTTGATTTATAAACTAAACAATATCAAACTACACAATATTTACACTAAATTAACTAAGTTGTAAATATCTAATACTACTTAGTCATTTTTATTTATTTATCTAGTCATGAAAACTTCCTAATTAAGCTAAGCTATTTAGATATTTTCTAATACTTCCTAACTAAGTTTAACTAGATATTTAACATTTTTGGTTTCAGACTTAACGTACATTTAACACCAACCGAAACCAGACTAGGTCCAGTCTACATATTATATGCCTTTTAGGTTCATAATAATCATATTTGAAAAGTCACATTTCACTTTTTCAATTTTCATGTAAACTTCGTAACCTTTACGTTTTACGCGTTTTTAACATACATTTTTAGATTTTAACAACGTTTACGCACTCCGTTAAACTTATTACTCATTTAATACACATTTATAGAGTATATTGATAATTTTTAACATTCTTTACAAGTTTTATATTTTTAAGATACCCGGTTTTAAGTTTCGTGATTTAAATACTTAACATTAGTAATTACCGGGACCAAACGACACTCAGTAAAACACAAGATAAATATCCAAACTCTTAACCTCACGAAAATAGCCATATGGTATTTTGTTTAGTCACCAAGCCACTTGGCTTGGTGATATCACTTGGTTCACTAGATCATTACAAGTATACAAACTTCCCTAGCTAAGTTTTTAAAATATCCTAAGTCTTTAACCTCCTCATGTCTTACTTATACCTCATTCCTTAGACTAGAAAACTCATTCAAATCATATACTCCCTCTCCATAACCAAATTTCACATAATCCCTAAACACTTGATCCTTTGATTTTCACTTAACAAGTATCACATCACCATTGTAGATCTTGTTAAGCTCTACATGAATTAAGTGTCATTCCTTTCATTCCATGGCTAAATTGCAAGCTACACAAGGGTGATTTCTAGGAGTAGTTTTCAAGAATTTCTTATAAGTATTCCTAGCTAACTATCAAGAGTTTCATGTAACACCCCATGAACGACACAACTTAAAATCATTGAAATTCAAACTTTTACGCGGAAACGATTTGACTTAAAACTGACCTGCTGTTGCTAATCGTTGAACTGATATAATTCTATAACAAACTGACCCTTGAAAGTATTTTTACATGAAACTAGACTCAATTACCGTCGAAATGACGGGTGGCACGACCTGTGACAACTTACGGTTAAAAAGATATGATTTTTCGAAAACTGACTTCGACTAGTTCTCCAAACTAGTTCTCCACTAGTTCTCCAAAATAGTTCTCTACTAGTTCTCCAAACTAGTTCTCCACTAGTTCTCCAACTATTTTAACCACTTTACCAACACTTAACCATATACATTGTTTTTCCAAACATTCTTGACCCGTTTGACCCAAAATGGGTTAAAATAGACCTTGTCCCAAACACCCCTTTTTCTGCATATCCCTTTTATATACTTTTGACCCATTTTCCGGAAGACGACTTCTATAACATGACATAACACCAAAACTTCCAGAAATCATTAGATCATTATAAATATAAAATATATGCATAAACTTGGTCATAATGACCCACGGAAACGTGCTTTACAAAGTGACGGGTATTATGCCAAAATACCCGTTTTGACCCGTTTGCATACACCACTTAAACATAACTCTTTAACATACATTAAACCCTAAAATGACTTTTAAAACATTTCAAAGACTTGACACTATAAACATTAAACCTTTTATGACTCTCGGGGGACAACTTTGACTTCGAGCTCGGTATTCTACCTAAGCTCCTATTTGCATATAAACCTTCTAACCTACAATCTTCCAATCCTTAAGCCTTTTCCAATTGCTTTACCTTCTTCAAAATTGAACCTACAAAATGGTTAAACAACTAAACCGTAAGCTTTCGCTTAGTAATTAAAAGACATAACAAGTTATCATATATCATTAATCACAATTTGCATCATAAGTTTCACTTAACCCATCATTCATAAGACATAAGATTCTACATACCTTGCTAACTTCACAACTAGGCTAGTCATTGATAACGCCACACGCCGCTCGGGGTCAAAGGAACTTCCTTTCTTCGAGCAAGTTTTATAACACCCTAGGCAAGTGAACCTAATCGTTGTAGTGTAGTATTAGGTAAGCCACGGTATTGATATCGCTCTCTAGGGAATAGGAATGCTAGTGAGAAGTTACTACGCTAAGGTTGGGGTTGAGGAAGATTATTTTTTATCTTTTTATGTTTTTTAGGAAATGGAAAGGTACGAATCTCGGGTTTGGATTTGGGGTTGGTATTGCTACCGATTACTCTACTTATCTAATTATCTAATCTAAGGTGTATGTAGTCTATGTCTAATTATTGTGTGCTCGTATGATAGTTTAAAGATGTGTTTACTTAGGTTTTACTACTCCTTAATTATCTCCTATTGGTGGTTGAATTGTCACGTCCTTATTCTTAATTGCGTTGTGTGTCTAAAGTTGTAGGGTATGCGTTTATCCCTAACTCTTTGAAGTTACCAAAGGGTCTCGCCTACAAAATACCACTAGGGATCATAAACTCTAACTCTAAGGCCTCTTTGGATAGTTTAGCTTACAACCGCTCAAGGTGCTATAACCTAAGGTTCACAAAGATTAATCAAGCATTAGTACACAACGAATGACCTATCGCATTACTAGATCATTAACAACTAAGATAAGAGACAACCAATCAATATTCAATAATTAAGTTTCATATTCCTAAGCAAACACACAAGTAAATTAGCCGGACATGGAGAACATGCAAGCATACACACAAATAATCAAAGACATAATTGAATTAATGAAGTAAAACACTTATCTTGATGTAAGATAGGGTTTGAACCCTAAAATATTGTACAAGACAGCCTTGGTTCGGTTTAGGTTTTACTCCAAAAGACTACACACTAATACCGAAAAATTCGGATTCTATATATAAGATTACATATGCGACGGCGCCACCTTATGTTTTGTGACGCCGCCGGTCGCCGTCATTAGGGTTTCATCTTGGCCACGTTAGTCTTGCGACGGCGTCACCTTGTGCTTGTGACGCCGTCCTCTTTAGCTTCGACGCCGTCTCGATTGAATCTAGGCCGCCCGAGTTGCGACGGTCTACTCTTTTATAACTTGACGTCGCCACTTGAAAATAAGAGTTTTGGCTTCGTCCCGTCACAAAATCCTCCGACGGCGTCATAGCTTAAGCAAAGGACGCCACCTTGTGTTTTCAAGAATGGAGTGTCTCGATTCTTGACTTTGGCCATTTTCTTCAGATATCCGCCTTTTCGTCCAAATAAGTGCCATTACAACAATTTGCCTTCAAGAGACCTAAAAGTGAAAAGGAACGATATTAAGTAATAACGGATACAAAAGTGATCAAATAAGGGCTTAAACGACCCTCAAAAGGTACATTTTAAAACCTTATCAAATATCCCTACACTTGGTATTTGCTTGTCCTCAAGCAAATGTGCTTTTAGCCAATTAATTTATAAGTTGGGGTCATGAAGCATTGGTTTAAAACAGTCCACAACACATATAAGCCCAAAAAGTCATAACAAGCACGGAATTACATACTAGCACCTCACATGGGGTGTTTGGATACTCACATCTCTCTCGGTGTATATGAAATATAACAAGTTGGAAATGGAAGATTAAACACTCATTAACCGGTCCTAGTACATAGATTACCATAGGCTTGAGAATAGATCAAACCTCCATCGCTTTACGCGAAGCACCTAGGAAAGACTATCAAAGAGGTCTTTAAAGGGTTGTAATGTTAGGCTTACGGTAGGAAACAAAGGGTTTGGTGGGATAGGCTATTTAGTGGTGGCAAGTCAAAATCTTTATGTTACAAGCATACGAAGAATGGCGTTGCTAAGCCAAGACTCGACACTCTAGACTCTAGATAACTGAAACAAACAAACATAAATTTAAAGGATAGATGTAGGATGGTAGCCCGTATGTTTTTTGTTTTTTTTTTTTTTTTTTTTTGAACACTCTATTTTTTTTTTTTTTCTTTTCTATTTTTTTTCGATTTTTTTTCATACACTTTTACTCTACCATCCTCTACGGTAACATCAAAATGATAGGGATTTATAGGCACATCCCTACACTTGAGTTTTTATTACTCTAACACTAATTTGACCCGAATTGAAAAGATCAAAACACTTGGGGTATGTTATTACGCAAATTAGGGAATTTAACGTTCCCTTCCAATCATTTTATAAACTTTAACTTTTCCCATGAGTCCCAATCATCCCAAAACTGTGTACAAAGGATATGACTCGACTTAGCAACTCATGCAAGCAACTAGATAATTGAACTAAGGGTTTAGGGTGATAACAATAATGCACTAAAAGTGAGTGCATACAGGGTAGGCTAAGGCGATTTGGGTGTATATTTGGGGGGGGTGTAAACAATGTCTTCATTGATATTCCGAAAACCGAAACATCACGAGAACCGCGAAAAGGATAGGCTCGAGGGGTTAACTAGGGTATCGTGTACTAAAGATGAGTACAACGCAAAGGTGTGGGGAATTACTCAACCGATGTGGAAGAAGTAATTATATTACGGTATCAAACAAGGGTTATCCTAATGCCTCTTATCATTTAGTTATTCCTAACTACACAAGTGTAGTCTTACTAGCGATCTCGAATGCATCACAAAACAAGTTCTAGAATCTAATATACTACCGGTTCACACTCTAAGCATTAAAGATGAATGCTTTTAATTCCTACTAATCTAAGGGCGATCCTCACATTTTGGGTGGAATTTAGGTGGTAAAGGGTTTTGTGCTAGTCATGCAACTTCCTATCCGTGAGACGCTTTTGTTAAGACTAATGGCCCACTCCTATATATCATGAAAATTTCAAATTTGGTGCCAAAATTACCCTAACCGACATTTTCTCATGGTTTATTACACAAATACAATTGACAAAGCAAATAATCAAGGATAAGCATAGTTTCAAAGTTCCCGCTTTATTTTCCCTCCCTACACTTAAACCGAACATTGTCCCCAATGTTCCCCGAAAGTATCAAAGTTATGATAATGGAAGGTAATTAAAACGAAAGAAACTAGTACTCCCCGATTAGCTCGGTAGGATCCGTAAAGTAGTGGTTAAATCCTTTCCAAGAAAAATGTATGCGTGAAAAGCTCCTTCCAATCTTTTGTTTCTTCTTCTTGATAAATAAAACCCGCACATTCAAGAAAACAAACGAAACCTTCGCGTAAAATCGGCGGTAATAATATATATAAGACTCTACTAAACTAAGATATAATGCTTGTGGAATGGATGTTTATGCATTTCGGAAAATTAAGACCGAAAATTCCAAAATTTATAAGTAGTTCGTAAAACGAGAAAAAGTAATATGTTGTTTTACTCCTTCCCGACGCCGTCAGTTGCAATCTCGACGCCGTCAGTTATCCCGACAAAACCGGTCTGCGATTTTCTCGAAAAAATTCGAAAATTTATATCTTTAGAATCGGAAAATTTCGCAAAACATCCATTATGACTCGATACAAGCATTTGACTCGAACAAACACACAAATATATCTTTTAATGAATTGTTATTCTCATGTTTACGTTTCTTTTGAAAACGTGTGTAATCCTCCCTACACTTATCCTTTATGTAAAATACCTTTATATGCAATTAAGACGAGGTTAAAAACAAAATAAAGCATTTTTACAAATTTAAACATGAGAATAAACAATTAATAAAAGATATATGACACTAACAAGCAAACAATTAAGCATGGGTTGCCTCCCACGAAGCGCTTTTCTTTATTTAAGAGTCTTGTAGCTAGACTCGTAGTCGTGCTCTCTACGCATCGATATAAGTAAGCCTATCCTTAACAATGTCATAAGGATCAAACTTATCATTTAAGTTCCTAGTAGTACGCTCGGTTCGATATGCCTTTTCAAACTTTTCTCCATCGGGATCATAGATTGTTATCCTAATGTGCCACTCTCCATTACCATCACTAGGTGGTCTATTCCAATCCCACTTATGTTTAGGCTTTTCAATTTTCCACCTATTCATGACAAGGTTGACGGGCAAGCTTCCTAGGAACTCGGTCATTTTCCTAAATACTAAGGCCCTCGAATGGGTTCACTTCCATGTCCCTAGCCATCTCTTTTCATGGAAGGTTGCTTTACTAGCAAAGGCTTCATCTAAGTAGAAAGGTCGTTGGGGACCTATGAGGTTCTTATCTATCCAAGGTCCATATCTAGAAGGCGCCCTATCCAACCTAATCTCGTGTGGGATTTCTTCTTTGTAGTACGATGCCTTTTGACATCGTGAATTGACCTAGCACTCCCTCTCCTACCACTATCTTAGACATCTTACAATCGATGATGGCACTAGCGGTAGCTAAGAATCCTCTTCCTACAAGTAATGGGCATGTCGGGTCCTTATTCATGTCTAGCACATGAAAGTCGGCCAAAAGAGTCAACCTCCCACGTGTACTACCATGTCTTTTATTATTCCTACCGGATGTGCAACACTACCATCCGCTAGACCTAAGATGGTTTCCGTTGGTTCTATCTTACCTAAGTTAAGGCTTCTATGGAGGACAACGGAACAAGATTGATGCATGATCCTAAGTCGGCTAGAGCATCGAGAGGTTTGGAAGTTCCAAGCCTACACGGAAGAGTAAATAGCCCGGATCGTCTAACTTTTAGGTAAATTATTTCGCACAAAAGCGGACCCATGTTTTCCAAGTTTAAGTTCTAACTCATATTTTTCTTTTAAAGCATTATAATAAGGTGCATGAGCTAAGACTTCAAGAACCGGTTTTTCTTGATGGAGTTCCTTGTACCTCCTCTAGATTAAGTTTGGGTTCTTGGTTGACGGGTTTCTCAAGAGTAGGTTCTACCAATGGTGCAGGCCTTGGTATCTCATTTTAGATTGCTTGGAACCCTTGTTGATAGCATTTACCGAGTGAACCGTTGGGTGTGAGGGCATGGATGTGCACTCTCCCATGGTGAACAAGAACATGAAGTTGATGAAATCGAACTTACTTTTGGATTCTTGATAGTATCACTTGGGAGTGCTCCAATTTCCGCTCATTAAAGGCTTTTAAGAGGGCATCAAGCTTGTTTGTCATCTCGCCTTGTCTTCGCTTAAAATCGGCTTCAAGCTTAGTCAATCGAGTCTCTTGAGATGACATGAATCTAGATGCAATTGCCTCAAGATTAGTGGGGTTCCGGTGTTTAGAGAATTGAACCTATTAGGTGGACTAGATGAGCTTTGGGTGTGCTTGAGTTTTGGTTCCACTTAAGGTTAGGGTGATTTCTCCATGAGGGGTTGTAAGAGTTTCCTAAGTTGTTTTGTTCGGGCTTGAAAGTGTACCACTTTTCTCCCGCTCCATCGGTACGCATGGATGCGTAGTCCGCAAAAGCTTGTTCGGGGAGTCTTGTGCAATCACGAGTGTCATGGGGACCACTACATAACTCACAAGGAAGAGTGATTTTATTCACTTGATGTGAAGACTTAGGATTTTCGTAGGAACTCATTAGGAATTTAACTTGATCTTCAAGTTCGATCATCCTACGGTCGGAAGATTGTGAGTCAATGGGAGGCAAGGAGATTGCCTTAACGGTTTTGGGCAACTCACGGGGGTCATTCCAACTTTCGTTGTCATAGAGAGCAAGGTCCTCTATTATTCCCCATGATTCTTCCGCGGTGAGATCACTAAGTTTTCCACCGGCCGCTTGGTCAATGGATCGCTTGGTGGGGAAGTTGACATGATCATAAAAGATTTGGACTTGGAGCCAAAGATCAATGCCGTGATGAGGGACTTTATGAAGTAAGTCCTTGAATCGAGTCCATGCTTCGTAGAGAGATTCACCTTGACGTTGTTGGAACATCAAGATGTCATTCCTAAGCTTAGTGGTTCTCCCTGGTGGGAAAAATTGAGCAAGGAAACGAGAGGTGAGATCATCCCAACTTGAGATGGAGCCATGGGAAGTCGCTCAAGCCAATTACTAGCTTGGTCCCGTAGAGAGAATTGGAAGAGACGCAGCGCGTGGTCTCCCGAGTAGTAGCATCAAGGTCAATGGAATCGACAATTTTGAGGAAATCCCTCGATGTCGATTTGGATCTTCGAACGAAGTCCATGGAATGCACATCCGCTTTGCACCAACCGGATGGTGTCGGATCGCAGGCCGTAGTTTGGGCTTGGTCGGAAGCTCAATGGTGTTCCTATAGCCTAGGTGGCTTGGTCTTGAGTATTCACCAAGAGTACGGGCTCTTGGCGGGTCAATTGGTGGTGGGTTGATGAATGGTGGGTGGTTATCACCTTCCATGATGAAAAGTGATGGGATTACGAACAAAGGTCACGAAGAAGGGGATAGACTATGAGAAAGCTAAAAATGAGAAAATTTACTTGATAGGAATCAAGCAAAGGAAACCTAAACGAGGTGGACTACTAACTAGCTATTCTATTCCCGCCGCGCCAAAAACTTGATAACGCTACACGCCGCTCGGGGTCAAAGGAACTTCCTTTTCTTCGAGCAAGTTTTATAACACCCTAGGCGTGAACCTAATCGTTGTAGTGTAGTATTAGGGTAAGCCACGGTATTGATATCGTTCTCTAGGGAATAGGAATGCTAGTGAGAAGTTACTACGCTAAGGTTGGGGTTGAGGAAGATTATTTTTTATCTTTTTATGTTTTTAGGAAATGGAAAGGTACGAATCTCGGGTTTGGATTTGGGGTTGGTATTGCTACCGATTACTCTACTTATCTAATTATCTAATCTAAGGTGTATGTAGTCTATGTCTAATTATCGTGTGCTCGTATGATAGTTTAAAGATGTGTTCACTTAGGTTTTACTACTCCTTAATTATCTCCTATTGGTGGTTGAATTGTCACGCCCTTATTCTTAATTGCGTTGTGTGTCTAAAGTTGTAGGGTATGCATTTATCCCTAACTCTTTGAAGTTACCAAAGGGTCTCGTCTAAAAAAACCACTAGGGATCATAAACTCTAACTCTAAGGCCTCTTTGGATAGTTTAGCTTACAACCGCTCAAGGTGCTATAACCTAAGGTTCACAAAGATTAATCAAGCATTATACACAACGAATGACCTATCGCATTACTAGATCATTAACAACTAAGATAAGAGACAACCAATCAATATTCAATAATTAAGTTTCATATTCCTAAGCAAACACACAAGTAAATTAGCCGGACATGGAGAACATGCAAGCATACACACAAATAATCAAAGACATAATTGAATTAATGAAGTAAAACACTTATCTTGATGTAAGATAGGGTTTGGAACCCTAAAATACTCGTACAAGACAACCTTTGTTCGGTTTAGGTTTTACTCCAAAAGACTACACACAATATCGAAAAATTCGGATTCTATATATAAGATTACATATGCGACGGCGCCACCTTATGTTTTGTGACGCCGTCGGTCGCCGTCATTAGGGTTTCGTCTTGGCCACGTTAGTCTTGCGACGCGCCACCTTGTGCTTGTGACGCCGTCTCTTCGCCTTCCGACGCCGTCTCGATTGAATCTAGGCCGCCCGAGTTGCGACGGTCTACTCTTTTATAACTTGACACCGTCACTTGAAAATAAGAGTTTTGGCTTCGTCCCGTCACAAAATCCTCCGACGGCGTCATAGCTTAAGCAAAGGACGCCGCCACCTTGTGTTTTCAGCAATGGAGTGTCTCGATTCTTGACTTTGGCCATTTTCTTCAGATATCCGCGCCTTTTCGTCCAAATAAGTGCCATTAGAATTTGCCTTCAAGAGACCTAAAAGTGAAAAGGAACGATATTAAGTAATAACGGATACAAAAGTGATCAAATAAGGGCTTAAACGACCCTCAAAAGGTACATTTTAAAACCTTATCAATGGGCCCTCTATTTTCCATAACTATTCCACAACAATTGTCGTCCGATAATTGTTAACTATTAGATTGACTGTCGAGTTGACTAGTCAATCACGCTAAACTCTCGTCAATACATCTAAAGTGAGGCCTACTTGAAATCCAGGATATGGGTCTAACATTTCAAGCCTTTGGTTGAAAGATTTGGAAGCTAGAAGTTGCTGTTGAAGCTTTAGGTTTTAGTGTCCTAGTTCTTGTTCTTGTTCCCTTTCCTTAAAGGCCAAAAATTGTAACAAGGATCATGTTTCTTTTCATTCTTTTGTTTTTCCTTCTCATTATATGCTTGTTATATTGATCATGTTGTACACAACTTTAAAACACAAGTAAAACATACTTATGATTTTATGTGAAACTTTATGTTAGTAAACTAGTAAAACAAGGCAACTTATGTTATAAAAATGGCAAAACCATGAAACCATGATCTTGAATAATTTTATGTAGTTGTATAGGAAATTAAAACAAAACTATAACCTTTGGAATCATGTTAAAAGGATTAGTAGATTAAAAGATATGCCTAGTTAAAGATTTCTAAAAGAAAACTTGACTTTGGATAAAAAGCTTTCGATCCGAAATTAAATCTTGATTTTGACCCATTTTGTTCCAAACTAGCAAAGGTGTAAAGTACGAAAGTTGTCCGAATGATGCTTTACATTAGATTGCGTGGAATTTAAGCCTAAAATGCAAAACAAGGGTTGTTTACCACCAAAACTAAAGCAGACGCTTTTTACTCAAAGTTGTTGTACCACAAGTTTAGATGTGATAAAAAAATTCTTTCCAAGCTTAATGACTTACTAAACTTAACATATTTTATAAAAATGAAACATACAACATTCTAATAAACTTTCCTGAGTTTATTTGACCATTAGAATAATGTTCTTCATAATTAACTAGATATATGAAAACCTGTTTGGACCAAATTCATAAACTTATAAACTTATAAATCTTGTAACCTTTATAACTTACGTTAAAAACAAACTTAAACAAAATCCGTTAATGAGACATAAACCAACTAAATTCACAAACCACACAACCGTTTAACACATATGTCATATAATCAAACATGAAAAATATACGTTTAACTATTAAACGTAACATGTTAGTAGCGAATTTCATGTGAGGGGCCTCTTCGGGGTGAACGTATTGACGAGTTGCTGGATTTACGATTTAAAGTGTTCTAGCTCCTTATACGTTTACTACACGACCCCTGAATTATCATAGCCCGAATAGTGGTACGATATTTAACTAAAAACGTTTTTTTAAACTAGTAAGCCATTTCTATAAAGACATACACGATTATTATAAGTTACAATGTACAAAATCATGATCAATATAAAAACTTATATAGGCTTGTTTATATTTTCATATCATTATTCCAAAACCTAAGACGCAACATCATATTCTAGGTTGCACGTAGAGGTTTTCCGGCATATCCATAGATTTCGTTTTACACTTAACATCATTAACTCATGGTGAGTTCATAACCCTATTTTATATCATTTAACTGTTTTATAAACCCTTGGGGGAGATACATGCTATTTTTACTCAAAACGCAATTACTTGAAAACTATATTCTGTACTATATCTATTTTTATTGATACTTGGAATTACGTACTTGGAATAATGTGCTTGAAACTATGTGCTATATCAATTGTTATTGATACCTTGAACTACGTGTTATGTCAATTGTTATTGATACCTTGAGTTATGTGCTATATCAATTATTATCGATACTAGGAGTTATATGCTATATCAATTGTTATTGATACTAGGAGTTATGTGATATATCAATTGTTATTGATACCTTGGTTTGTGTAGTATTATCATTGTTTTGATATTCCCAAATAACGTTTTCTGTTGATACCCAACTATTATATCAATTTCGTTGATACCCGACTATTATATCAATTTCTGCTGATATCCGACTATTATATCAATTTTTGTTGATATCCGATTATTTTATCAATTTCTGTTGATATCCGATTATAATATCAATTTATGTTGATACACTGTTAACATTTTGAGAGTCATGAGCTTAGTGCAATAAAAACTATATGTACCGATAATTGTATTCATTACAATTAGTACTATAACTCTGAAATCTTGTTGTTCGTACTTTAAACTATAATCTCTATAATTCACCAACCTTTGTGTTGACTGTTCTTAGCATGTTTATCTCAGGTCCATAATGTGCGAGGCTGGCACGGAAGGGCATAGATGTATCAAGAAGGCTATAAATTATTTTATCATTCAAAAAACATCAAAAACTTTATTTTGATGTTTTATGTAATCATGAAACCACTGGGATCTATCTTTTGTAAAACTCTGATATTTGAATAAATAGAATGATAATCATTTTTAACGACTCAGTTAGAGTTTGTTTTCTACTATTATAACTGTCATACCAACGAGTAACACCAGTTTGAATTATGTTGTTATCATGAAATTGTAGGTGTTACAGCTAGTAGTGGTGGTGGTGGATAGTGGTGGTAGCTGCTGCTGGTGGTGGTGGACGATGGTGGTAGAGGTGGCAGGTGGCGACGGCTGGTGGTAGTGGGTGGTGGTAGAAACTATACAAACTCAAGGACCAAACATGCAATTTGCTAACGAAATGGTCGTTAGTGGGTTAAAGTAAGTAATAAAAAAACCTAAATCGGCTAAAAATAAAAGTTGGCCACCTTTATGTGCAAGAATAAAAGTATGGTACCTTGATTGAAACAAACGCTAAATAGGTGCGTTTGGTATGCTGTCATGAATGACAATGGGTATGTGTTTGATAGTAGTGGTGGGTCCTTCACCTATGAAAGATCCATTTCTACCTCTTTAGACGTATATGGAGTATGAATTATATATATCATTCATTACCATAGTGGTGGGCACCCTCATCTTAAACAAACACATTTAATCACTTTCATAGTCATAGTTTCATTCCCATAGTGGGATACCAAAAGCACCCTAAATGCCTTTTTATGCCATTTACCCTTATGTACGCACCCTCTTACAAAGCATATATTTAGTTGCCATGCTAAGCTAAAAAAATATTAAAAATTTTACATATTAACTGGAAAGTATGTAATATCAACATGTATCTGAAGATCCTTCTAGAAAATAGTATCGAATTTTAAAACCCTTTAGATTTACAAAACCTAACATTAAAAGTTTTAGATCCGACAAGACAACAAATAACTATATGTCATTTAAATGAATGTGTGTAGTGAGTGACTTTCGGTGGTTATAGAGTTCTAGATTAAGGTGGTGGTTATACGGTGGTATATGTTGTGGTTGGTGGTGGCATTCGTGATTCCCTAAAATGATACTTGTGGTGGCTAATGATTAGGTTTAGAGAAAGAGAAAGATATCGTTTTATGATTGTGTGTAAAAAAATTGTCAAAGCTTTTTTTTGATTGCGTATGTATTTAGTTGAGATATTGAGCCTTCAACGATTTGAGTCCTAACCCAATCAAAACTCAACTGAACCTCTCAATTTATAACTTAAGCTATATCATCTGTAATATATAAAGTTTCATCATTTAGATATAAAAAACATAAGGTTTATGTTTTCAATAAAAAAAACTGTGCAAATAATGCGATCAATATATAAAAGCAAAGAAGTCGAGTATTTAAAATAAGGATGTGTGAGTTTTTATACCGTATAAATGTCACGAGATCACATTGTATTCTACCAACTCTTGACATACTTTGACTTCATGTCTCGATAATATTACCGACTACCACCTTTACCTTGCTATAACATCGTGCAGAGTACTTTACAATTTTTATACGAATTAGTTTGATATTGCTTAAAATTACTCAAACATAAAATTCTTGTTATCCATAAAGATATTATAATGAAAATATAAAACTAAACAATTATCTTTGCCGTAATTTGTATTGCATAGTACTTGCCGCCGTAATATACGGGTATTCTGCTAGTTTAATTTTTGAAGCATATACAATAGAAACTCAATAAAATCATAAAATCTTTAAATAATATGTTTTCCAGTCGAGATTCATTAATTTATAAATAAATTAATATCTATTAATTAATAACTCTTTAACTAATAAATTTAGATATTTTTTGACATTATCTTTCATTTTAACCTAAAATGTTATCCAATGATCTTCGTTGTTACACGAACACTAAACCGCAAACTCGCAACCATAGCCATTTGGTACATATTACCGCTTTTGCGAGATTCTAAGTATGCGTTTGGTTTGAGGTGTAAAGTTTAGATTAAGGATGATGCCAAAAGATGTTATTTGGTTTGTGTTGGTGGGCCCCAAAATTGGGATGATACCGAATTTGTTCTTTGCATAATTCCTAGTCATTTGCCTACTTTTACAAATTCTTTTCATAATGCGGGCTTTCTTTACTTTCATCCATTCATAATCTTTTATCTGGTCAATGACGGAACTACTGGTCAAGGGACCAAACCCATTACGGGTCAAAACCACAGAGAGAGGATTTAAAAAAGAAGAAGTTTACCGACCATTTTCGTTATACCCGACAAACTACAAGAACTATTTACGTAATTAACTCTAATATATTACCAATATTTTATTATATCTTTCTCCTCTAAATCCAAATCCAAATCCTAAACTCATTTGCAAACCAAATAGGCCTAGTGTAATAACTACTTTAATATGCACATTTAGAATTTAGAGTAAAGTCCAAAATACATCATGTATGGTTTGTCTCAGTGTCTCGCTTTACATCCCTAAACTTTTTTTGACACAAAACCATCCTTCCGTTAGTAAAGTTGGCACAAATACATCCCCGGTTAGTAAAATCGATCGATGAGGACTAACGGTGCAAATATTTCTCCGTTATCTCTAACGGAAGAGAATATTTGCACCGTTAGTCCTTAGATAACTATGCAATTTATTTTCGAAATAAATTGCATCGTTAATCCTCCACCACCTCCATCGCCACCACCACTACCACCACCGCCTTCCACCACCACACCGCCACCACAACCACCTCCACCCAGCGCCACCACCATCACCGCCACCCACCTCCACCACCACCACCACCATCACCGCCACCACCTCTCGCCAACACCACCACTATCATCATCGCCACACCACCACCACCATCAACAACCGGGGTGGGGGTGGTAGTGGCGATGGTGGCGGTTGATGGCGATGGTGGAGGTGGTGGGTGGTGGTGGTGGTGGCGATGGTGATGGTGGTGGTAGATGGCGATGGTGGTGTGGGTGGGTAGCGGTGGTGGAGGAGGTGGTGGCGGCGGAAGGCGGTCGGTGGTGGTGGCGGTGGAGGTGGTGGCGATGGTAGAGGTGCTGGTTGTGGTGGGTGGGTAGCGGAGGTGGAGGTGGGTGGTGGTGGTAGTGGTGGCGGTGGGTGGTGGCGGTGGTGGCGGTGGGTGGTGGTGGGTGAAGGTGGCGGTGGAGGTGGTAGGTGGCGGTGATGGTGGTGAAGGACTAACGATGCAATCTATTATCGAAAATAAACTGCATAGTTAGTCCTAAGGACTAACGATGCAAATATTTTCTCTTCCGTTAGGAGATAACGGGAAATATTTGCGCCGTTAGTCTTAATACCGATTTTACTAATGAGAGATGTATTTGTGCTAACTTTATTAACGGAGAGATGGTTTTGTCTTAAAAAAAAAGTTTAGGGTTGTAAGCGAGACATATGACAAACCACAAGGATATATTTTAATTTTACTTTAAAATTTAAAAGTAGAAAAATTACACGTTTGGTCCCTATGGTATATCCCGAATAACAACTTTAGTCCCTAAGTCATTTTTATTACACCACAGATACCTATTTTTGAAACCTTGCACGCATTTAGTCCCTATTTTGGATGGGCGTTAGTTAAGTCCGTTAAGTATTTTGCGTTGTTAGTCCTTCGTTGATAATTTTGCACCGTTAGTCCTTATTTTTAAAATATAGTTTTCCCGTTAATACTCCTTTAATAATAGTTATCGCCGTATTTTTACGTTTTGCCCGTTTTATCCGTTTTCCCTCTTTTTCGTTTTCGTCCGTTTTTACGCTTTTATCCCTTTTAAATGCATTTTTATATGTTTTCGTCCGCTTTTTACGTTTTGTCGCTTTTTATCCGTTTCACCTTTTTACGTTTTATCCCTTTCGCCCTGCTTTTATATGTTTTCGCCCGGTTTTCGTTTTGTCCGTTTTATCCATTTTGTCGCTTTTATCCGTTTTCGCGCTTTTTAACGCTTTTATCCCTTTAATCTGCTTTTATATGTTTTCGTCCGTTTTTACGTTTTGTCCGTTTTGTCGCTTTTTATCCTTTTTCGACCGCTTTTTACGTTTTAATCCGTTTCGTCCGCTTTTTTACGCCGCCCATTTTTTACGTTTTTGTCTGTTTTATCCGTTTTGTTCGTTGTTTATTCGTTTCGCCGCTTTTTACGCTTTTGTTCGTTTTTCGCTTTCTCCCGTTGTTTTACGTTTTCTGCTTTTAAATGTTTTCGTCCGTTTTTACGTTTTGTCCGTTTTAAAGACGCTTTTATCGGTTTTCATCCGTTTTGTCCCTTTTCTTACATTTTATCCGTTTTCTTTCGTTTTGTTCGTTTTGTACTATTTCAACATATTAAAAAAATCCAAAAAGAAAAAAAATTGGAAAAAAATTTCCAAAAAAAATTGGAAAAAAATATTTTAAAAAAAATTTGAAAAAAATAAAAAATATTCAAATTTAAAAAAAATTTTCAAATATTTTTTTAAAAATATTTAAAAAAATATGTCCGTTTTTTTCAAAATTTTTCGGAAATTTTTTTAGAGTAAATTACACCGTTCGTTCTTGTGGTTTGCGTTGACCGCAGCCTATCGTCCTTTGACCAAAAAAAGTGCACCATCCATCCTTAAGTGGCAAACGTTATTCGCCGTTAATCCTTCACACTAACGGTTTTCACTAACTATGGTTAAGTGTCAACATGTGATACCAATGTGAGGGTAATTTTGTCCTTTACCATTTTTGTATCTACTTCATCTTTCTTATCTATCCTCACCACCATTTCCCTAAAAATAACACAGAAACACCATTACTAACCATATTATAAAACTCAAAAGTAAGCAAAATCATTATCTTGCCCAACTATCAAATTAAATACAAGTCACAATAATCAACAGATCAAACTCTTAAATGAATACAAGACCAAACCCAGATAATGGTGTGTTGCTACATTCCATCCAAGATCTACAACACCTCTACCTCCACCACCATCTTGTCCATCTTCACGCCAACAACCAATCCCGAATCCCAACCAGTCACCACCATAACCAGTCCTAAATCTGAATCCATATCCGAATATGAAAACCAATCCCGAATCTAAAACCATAGCCACGATTCAATTCACTTTGCACCAAGACCAACCACCACACTCGCGGCATAATAATTTTTCGCTCCTCATCCGTTGCCCGAAACCACAATCAAGTGGGTTTTATTAAAGTGGGTTTTATTTGATGTTTTACACAAAGAAAGACTCGACCACATATCCGGGTAAAAATCATCATTGTTATTTGCATTTGATGGGTTTTATCACTTTATTTATGTTTTAATTAGAGTTTTCGATAAAAGGGTTGTTGTGATGGGTAGTGTTAATTTATAGGACTAAATAGTTTAGTATGAATATGAAAACCATGGTTTGGCGGTTGGTTGTTGTGGATGAACATATAGATGATGATAGTGATGGGAAAAAGTGAAGCATCTGGAGAAAGAATATGTATTTTATGAAAGTAAATGGATTTGTAATAATTGGAATGTGTTTGATAATAAATGAATGATAATGTCATATTCACAGTTAGTCTATGTGGGATTTGGTACATCGTGTGAAATTTTTAGTGTTTACTGGTTTTGATTTTGTGTTTGAGATTTATAAAGAATGGAGTTTTGGAGTTTGTGAGTTTTGGTACAATGTTCTTGGGTGTTGAATTTGGAAATCTGTGAAGAAGATGAAGGTTTTTGAGATGGTGGATGGTGATAGTTGCAACAAGAATAAAAGGACGAAAATACCCTCACTTGTATGCCACATTTAGCTGGATAACGAGCGTTAGTGATGGGCCGTTAGAGGAAGGGACGAATGGCGGATAACGTTCGCCACTTAAGGATGGACGGTGCATTTTTTTTTGTTCAAAGGACGATAGTCGGTCAACGAAACCACAAGACGAACCGTGTAATTTACTCTTTTTTACAATATGTCCAAATTTGAAAAATATTGAAAAAAAGTTTTGAAACAAAAAGTATTTCGACATCAAAATTTAAAAAAATCAAAATTTTTTATAAGATTTTAAAAATATATATATATGAAAATATTTTTTATTCAATTTTTTTTTATTCAAATTTTTTATTTTTTTCGAAAATATTTTTTCCAAATTTATTTTTCAAAATTTTTGGAATTTTTTTTCAAATCAGAAAAATTCTAATTTTTTTGAAATTTTTGTGAAAAAGCGAACGAAAACGGATAAAACAGATAAAACGTAAAAAACGGCGAAACGGATAAAAAACGAGCTAAAAGGATAAAAGCAGACAAAACGTAAAAGGGCGAAACGGATAAAAACGAACGCAAAGGAAAAAAGCAGACAAAACGTAAAACAACCAAAAACGGAAAAAGGACAAAACGTAAAAGCGGCGAAACGAATAAACAACGAACGAAAACGGATAAAACAGATAAAACGTAAAAAAATGGGCGGAAACGAAAAAAAGGACGAAAATTGATTAAAACGTAAAAAAATGTAAACGGATAAAACCGCAAAAACGTAAAAAGCGGACGAAACATATAAAAGCAGATTAAAAGGGATAAAACGTAAAAGCGGATTTAAAACGAATAAAAACGGGAAAACGGATAAAACGTAAAAATACAAGCGATAACTATTATTAACGGAGGACTAACCGGGAAAACTAAATTTTAAAAATAAGGACTAACGGTGCAAAAATTATTAACGAATGACTAACAACGCAAAATACTTAACGGACTTAACTAACGCCCATCCAAAATAGGGACTAAATCTTTCAGAGGTTTCAAAAATAAGATATCACAGTGTATTAAAAGTATTTCGGGTATAACTAAAATTAACAAAATAGTAAGTTTATAAAGTGGAGATCCAGGCGCAAGAGCAACGTCACATAAAAAGAAGGAAAGAAACACGTGACAAAGACAAGAACAAGAACAACAATCGGACAGACAGATACACAGACAGTCAACAACAATGGAGAAACCTGCTTCTAATGGCTCATCAGCTGTCACTACCAAATCACCTGCTAAGGTTTTTAAGCCCCTTTTAACATTTGTTTTATAATTGCACAAGAATTTTGTTTTTAGGGTTTTGATATGATTTTAGGGTTTTTTGTTTCTTGTACAATGTTTTTAAAATCCGATCTGTGTTTTTGTTCATGTGGGTTTTGATGTTTGTTTATATTTTTGAAACCCTTTTTGTTGAACATGTAAAACACATGTTTGTGTTTCATGTCTTGTGTTTTTTTGTTGGTTGGGGTAAAAGAAACATTTTTTTTTTTTTTTTTTTATTAATATATGTGTTAGGTTTGTTAACTGAATTGTTTCTATATACACACCATTTGTATGCTAGTTTGTATCAAGTTCGTCTGAAATATGGAGAACTCGGCTAGACCGGATGTAATAAGAACCAAACCCCAGTAGTGGTTAACACCAAACCCACTACACAAACATAACTCAAACACGGGCACACCCACACAAAAAGCAAATTTTTCGCTTGGTGGTCGGGATTACAAAAGCAAAATTTTCGTTTAGAGCTTCTGAGTCGTGTGTGAGTTGTTTCTTGACTAAATTGCTTTAATAGTATACATTGTTTGTGTCTAAATTTATACCAATGTGTACCTAGTATGTGAAACATAAAAACTAGGTTAACAGAGTTAATCTGCATTTTTTTTTTGTTTCTCCCGAATTGTGGAAATATATCTTTATATGCGTGTGTTTTCTTTTTAGCTAGCACAGTTCATTTGATGTAAATTTTCAGTAGAGGGTGATATAACTGATCTTTAGAAACTGATAATTATGGGCCTAGGCTTTTGCATTTAGTATAATTCAGATTTATAGAGACATGCAGATGTAAGAATGTATTGCCAGAATACAAGCGCTTATTTGTGCCAACAAAATTTGGAAAATAACATGAAAAGTGAAGATGAGCGAATGTTGCTATTGTAACTAGGGTATTATCGGTTTAGATTATTTGAGTGTTGTGACGCTTGGCACATAGTTTTATGCCTATAATATCTGGAAGGGCTAAATAGACGAGACAATGATTATCAGTAAAGATAAAGTGAGGGGTCATATATATAATACTTTGGGAGAGCATGGTCAATTACAGATAACAAATTGAACCGCAATGTTGATAGTCGATACGAGTTAGTTCATAAAGTTTGACACTTTAGTTATCTACATATGAAGGAATTACTATAAGTCTATAACTCTTAAAGATAGATAGGAAAGATACAAAATTACACATTAGGAAAGAGGTTATGGTGGTGTGTTTAGTGAAGAACGTAAAGTTAAGCTTCATGATGGTCTTCTGAGCCTATTTTAATTTCTTTCCATTTCAAACAGTTAATCCTAAAAACTGATACTTCTCATTGTAGGCCATTTGTTATTTTAAGATTTTATTAAATAGGCTTAGCTTTTTCTGTGGATAGTTTTATTGATTATGTGGTATATTGATCCTGTTGGAATTATTGATTAAATTCTTTGCAGAAGTCAAGGGCCCACCTCAGAGTTCCGTTGATACTTTTGCTGTGCAATGCAACGACTGTTTCAAGTGGAGGACAATACCAACTGAAGAAGAATTTGAAGAGTACAGAAGTAAGCAAATGACGATCCATTCGTTTGCACTAAGCTTGAAGGAATTGTCTGTGATACTCCTGCTGACATCGAATATGATTCTTCTCGAACATGGGTCATGGACAAACCCAACATCCCAAAACCCCAAAAGGTTTTCAGAGAATCATCGTTCTGAGGAGAGACTATTCTAAAATGGACGCTCAGTATGTGACTCCTGATGGCACAAGGGTACGAGCAGCTCCAGGGATCATAGCCTATCTCAAAGAACATCCTGAATACAGTGATATCTCACCGACTGATTTCTGCTTCACATCCCCAAAGGTATGACTGACACCATTCCTGAACATGTCGAGAAAGAGTCCGGGTGGTAGTGTCAAGAAACAGAAGAAGGTTTAGACATCGGTTCTTTATGGAGGGTTGTTTTATTCGTGTGTTTTTAAGTTGTTATTTGACTTTTTATTATGATGTATGTTCCGCTTTATAAAGTGGATGTAGTTGTAGTAGTGACTAGCTAGAAACCAGGAAATGTTATCTTGTATGCAGTCTGTTGATATGCAGTCTGTTGATTTTGATGATCCCGACTGTACTTTTATGAATACAAGTTAAACTGGTTTCTATGCATCTGGACAGTCACTAGAATCAAAACCAGATAACCAAAGTTAGTTCATCACAATTTATGGAACTTGCAAATTAATTTTAACCAAAATTTTATCTCTTGAAGCCTTTTGCAGCAAGTGGATCGTAGCTTTTAATACTTAAACTTGCATATCTTTTCTTCTATTTGAAAATCTCATGAAAAACAAAACTGGTCTCTGTTGTCAGTTAAAACTGACTTATGCACATACCAAAACCATCGAGTCACCTGACTGGTTTGTGTTGTCACTTTGAATCGACTTAAATCTCAGAAACACCCTTTGAAAAGAAACTGAACATTTACAAGTTTACTAATTACATGCAATTACCATACAAACAGAAGACAGCAACACATTATAGACATTTCTTATGCACAATCCAACGCAAACGATGAAAATAGAACATGTCACAGCCATAGACATAATAAGCTTTTATAATAGATTTGCACACTAGTTATATTTCCAAGTTCCAAATCTGAGTAGTTTTGCAATGAATGACTAGTTCTTCCATCACAAAGTATCGATGTATACGGTACATCAATATGTCTAAAAATACAAGTTTGTTCTGTATCAATATGGCTGTATATGTTACAAATAAATAACTCAATGCAATCTTTCTGTGAAGTGATATATACACAAACATGTTACAAGATTAATGAATGGATTGTTGCACCGTCTATATATCTTTCCCACCAAAAAAATGAAGCTTGGGATTTACCCTAACGTTAGCAGTTGTATAGTTAGCCACTCTTTTCCCCAAATAGGCAAACCTAGTATCTTTCACTTCGAATTTCTAACGAGTTAGTCGGGGTTGGTGTACTCTAGTAGCATGTGTGGTGACCTGTATATTTTCACTAATGTCCAATATAGAACCTCCTCGACTCCAAGCTCCCCTTCAGCTCTAGCAGCATATATATCCTCACATATCGCAATCAACCTGTAAATGACACCGAATCAATTTCAAACGAAGTACCAAAAAAAAAAAAAAAAATCTCCCGATGTAGGGCCATTAATCATACCTGTCACAAGAAGGAAGGTTCTCGTAGGGGATTCTCATTCTGAGATCAGAGCACTGAAGCCTTATAAATCTACCAACTGCCAACACAAATGTAATATAGAGACCCCATATGCTGAATTTACTCAAAGTCTCTCCAAGAAACCCTTCTGAAAAGAAACACCAAATATCAGTCATCACGCCAAACTCACAACATTAAAGCCTACAAATTTTACAAAACACTTACGTTGCGCTTCTTCTGACACTACAATCGCCATGGGTCCCACTAAATCTCCACACACAGTTGAGTTTAACAAACTAATATCATAAAAGACCACCACTCCGACTCCCCCGGTTCAGAAAAGCCGCCTGTCCACCCCATTTACCTGTACAAACATCATATCAGGTCACTAGTCAGATACAAAAAGACAATATTTTATATTTAAGTTATCAGATATATACCTCCTCATCAAACGGTCTTACATCCCCAGATCCCGTGACCCGAAAATACCGAGTATAAGTATTATTTATTCTGAAACTATCACTAAAGCCATCAAGAACTTGTTTAATATCTGATGGATCAGGAAGATCCAAGGATCTACTTTTGCCCATACATCACCATTTCCTTATTTTTAGGCCTCTCGAGTCAAAATCCAATTAAACTTCACATCCATATCTTTATCAATCGACTGACTGAATTTGCTTTGAATGACACTTGGAACAAGCCACAAATTGGTGGCATCTGCTTGACAGCATATCAGTTGGATATCATTTACACTATATGAATCAAGATAACCATGAGGGTCAAGATCAACTGAAGAATTAAAATCCGTAAATGGGGTGATTGTGCATAGAGTTGTTTGGTACAACATCAACCTTCCACCTTTAGTCTTTATGTCTAGCTGAATGCTGGCATCATTTATGGGGTTTGCAATGTTTGTTGGATTCCCGCTACTATACATCTGTCGAATAAAAATAATGACAGCAAGGAATGTTACAGCTGTGAAAGTATTTTATGATGTTATGAGTGCTACAATGGTTTGATAGCTTACAAGCATAGGAGCCCAGATGACGAGTATGAGTATAAAGAATAAGCATATCCCGTTGGTAAATTTAGTCATTTTTGTTTGCTTGTCACCTTGTTTATGACTAGATCTGTTTAAAACAGAATCGCATTTGACGAGATACAAGCTTGCATTAATGTCCTCCAACTATAACAAAGAGAATAAAGTCAGATATTAATTAGATAACAGGGTAAATTGTTTTATTATAAGGAAATAATCAGAATTGGCAATTTCGACCATGTACTTTAAATGGGCCGATGCAGTTCATGTTTTAACAGGTCAAACACAAATGAAAGGTTAGCTACAAAGAAAGTGGGTCAAAAGTTGCTCTAATTGTATTATAAGATATAAAACATTAAAACCTCTTGCAACCTTTTGTTCAAAATTATAGTATTTCCGAAGATCAAATTCTTACTAAATTAACAAAAAGTACCCGTTTTGACCCATTACCCAACCTGCCCCGCCCACCCATCTTGCCACTGCTAGAAGTAAGAAACCAAGTTAGCTCTATGCAAGTAAATAAGAACTTTTCTTTCAAAACGTACCTTGAGCCAGTCATACATAGTCAATGAGGTGGTTGTGCAAGACCAATCAAGAACACACCTTAACTCATAAAGAAATGGTAATGCGCGATAGAGTCTATATCCCAGATAATTAACCCTTGAAACATCACTAGTCAAAACTGCCTGTATAACGTGCTCTTATGTGGGACCCTGATCGATTTGCATCGCTTGAAGTGCAAGTGAAACCGATTTCATTAGATATATCATGGAGAGCGAAACTCGCTGCATTTTGCTGAGACGATTTTGTACTCCAAGCATAATTCAGAACAGAATACGTGAAAAGAATAAGGTTAAAAATGTAAAAGATCACTTTCCCGGTAGCGAATGAGCACAAATATATAATCCGATCCAGCACGATCAAGAAGAAGATAGCCATCAAAATGAAAACAAACTCCTTTGGGAACTGATCTTCAAGCTGATAAACATCGAGTAATTCACTTTTGTTTTGATAACTGATTGGTAGAAGATAGCAACCAAGAAGAAAACAGCTAGATCTGCACCAAATGTATATGCGTAAAGATCGATTTCTACTCCACCGATCACCGAGACGATCGAGTATGGAAATCCAGATTTTTCAAAAATATTAGTTCGTTGTGCTTCAGTTATCTCCTTGGCTACATCGGCTGCAGGAGTTAATGATTTGTACCTTTCGGTCAACGGCATTCTTCCTGAGGTGATGCATATACCACCGAAAACTGCTAACGCAATTTTCGGGTTTTCACCCTTTCGATGCTTTGAACTTGAACAGTGCTAGGACAAGGGCAAGCGGTTGGATTTGATTCTTTACATCTTGCATCATGAACAAATCTAAGAACTTGATTTATACCCGATTCAATTCTTTCTGGTTGATTCCATCTTCTGGCCACGATCCAACGTCCATCGACAACTGCACAAAATACGGGAGATTCTGCTTCTTGGGTTAACGATTTCCAGCATCGAGTACAGTTTCTAATGATCAAAGTCGCAAAATACTTTGCACCAATGATTTTTGCATGTGTTCTTTCCAATTTGAAGTCGCAGGAAGCTCGTTTTGATTCACGGATCCACCCGTAAGACTACTGAACTCTGTAGATGAAGCCAATTCACTGTCTTTTGCAGTTATCGAGCTTTGAATAAGTGTAAACAAGTACACCAGAAACAAAGGCAATAAACTGATAACGAATGATGCTGATATTTTCTTTGTAGGAAACCCCATTCGAAAGAAAATCCGACTGGATGGTGAAACCGCAATGTTGGATAATGATCTGATACATGTACTGAATCAAGATATAGAACTCTGTGTATATCAGCATTATAACCCAAAATGTATAACTCGGCCCCGTATTGACACAAAGTGCATACAAGAACAGAGCTGCAAGATACACCATGGAAAGTAGGCTAAAGTTCCACAAAAAGACGATAAGAAAGCAACAATAGCATACAACATCGTTGTTTGATCGCATCTGAGCCCAAATATGTCGGAAGATTTGAGCAACATGTATTCTCGGTGAATCACTTGTATCAGATTCAACCGATATTGAACGATTGAAAGCCATGTGGCCTTCTTGGTTTCCGGCATCACCTTTATCGATATTTAAAGATGAAGGAACATCTGAATCTGAATCCACATCTGAATTTTCATGCGGAATGTTAAAGTAGTTTGCTAAATTCAGAACCGCCTGATTCCCGATCGATTGTACCTGCGAAACACTGTCCTCTATCAACTGAACGGCAGATTTCAACGAAGTTTCCTCCTCGGGCCTTGCTTTTCTTTTGGAATACAAAATCATCCTCTTCACACTCGGTGATTTCAGACATCGATGTTTTCTTTGGAGAAGCAACTGTCGATAAACTCTCGAAAGGGTTAAAGGAGTCGATAAAACCATCTGATTTTTGTTTCTTGGGAGTCAAATCATCGTTATCGAGATTTAAAGCAGTGGGATCAATACTTTTTCGTCTCCTTAAACCCTCACGTAAAGGAGAACAGTCTGTACTCGCTGTGGGTCCCGTGCAGGGTCCGTGCTATGAAGTTGAATTTGTAAATTAAGCATTTCTGATTTCATCTTCTCAACTTGTAAATTCCGCAACCGTTTCATTTCATCTGCTTCACGAATGTACTGTAACTGTGCGGTTTTCCATGCAGCTTTTTCTTGTTCACGCACAATAGCGCCTAATTTGTTCAGCTTCGAGATACCGAAACACGTAATCAAACTCTTCAGAAGCAAACATATATGACTGCAGAGATACCAATACAAAATGATGATTTCAACTAAAGCTGACCGTGAGGTGATCCAAACCCATAATCGTATTTATAAAACCCTATAACCTCAGAATATAATCCACTGTTTCACACTTTCCGTCATTAAAAGAGCCCACAAACGGAGATTGATATGCGAGTGAAAGAACGATGACAGCAAAATTGTACATCCGCAACCACTTGAAGATATGGTTCTTCTTTTAAGGATCGTGAGCCTCATTCGAAGAAAACTAAAGCAAAGCTAGATACCGAGATGTAAGATATCATACTCAAGGGTTCCGTGATTAAAATCAATGCCAGCACGAGATCTAGTAAATGACAGTAACAATAGAGTCTCAAGTAGTCAAGAATAGTCCACATTGATTTAGTTTCAAAGGAGAGATCTCGCCACACAAAAGAATTCTTACGTTGAGATAACATTTGCCGATACGTGAACGATCCTGAGAAACTACCGAACCGATCTGCTCGCAGCTTGAAACATGCAAACATGAAGACAACAAAGTAACTACTGAGCACCCTCGGGTCGTCAACGGTGAGGCCCAGCCAGCAGTCACGACAATAGTCAAAATATTGACCCGATATCCGCCAGCAATCGTGACAGTGTGTGACGGTTTCGGTGTCACCGGAAGGGATTTTGGTCCTCCAAATAGCAAAGTATTCGAGCACAAGAACAGTAGCAAACAAGAAGACGAATAAAGGCCATGCCTTTCGATAAACTGGCACCTAATAGCACACAGGCAGCAAGTGATGCAATAAACAATATCGATATGACGCTTAGAAGTGCAAAACTCAGAAGCAGTAATGCAGCATGGTTATTTCGAGTCGAAAAGGATAAACATGTTTTCCATCCAAAATTTTAAGTATACTTTTAATGAAGTTTTCTGCATGTCGAACCGTTCTTTTCTCAATGACAGAACTCGCTTGTTCCATTTATGGCTCTCATTACCACTCCCCAGAAATACCCAAGCAAATATCTTCTGCTGCTACTCGGTCACTCCTGTTTTTTACCCGTCACCAACCGACGGCCATGAATTACTGCTTTTCATCTTACTTTTCCGACACTTGAACTAGGCGATGCATCGTTATCTACATTTGTAACACATCTTCTTCAGAAAAGAATAACGGGCATGGTTCTTCCCATTGACCAACACCGAAAGCCAACTAGGCATCATTTGAAGCCAATAAACACGTTATACTGCAGTGTACAGGCGGCAACCACCAGGACTTTAGCCCTTAACCCATCTTCCACACCCCAAAACCCGGTCTCATACACCTTCAAACCAAGAAAACCGACAAACTGTAATACTTTTGTTCCGAAACATATTCAGTTTCCGCCCAACATCTGGAACAGATACTCGATCGTGATAAGAATCCTGTGTAAACAAGAAACAATTTTGACGGGACCCGAGAAGCTTTCGGTAAAACTGAACAAAACACGATACCAAGAAGATACAAGAACCCGAACGCGCTTATTGGAGATATAGCAGCAAAGAACATTGCACCAAATAAGATCTTTTGACTGTGCCATATTAGAAGCCTTCTAATAAACCCGATAATTCCGAATTGCATTCGGTTTGGATCTTCCGGTGTTCTATACCTACTTTGTCTCCTCTCGTAGCTATAAAGCTGCATCACGATTGTTATTGCCAATGATTCATAAACGTTCTCTAATAATGACCCTTCGGGCTTGTATCCAAGAATTGTATAAAGATCTAATTTTGTGGATACCCATGACTCCAAAGTGGGGAAGATGCTTAATATATAGCAGATAATAAACATGATGATTGCATATAACTTCAGTGGATACCAAAGGCGGCGTTTTGTCTTCTGAACAAGTTGTCTACCAGTAATCCAGAATAGAAGAAGGAAGATGAACCCAAATGATACAAAATTCGGTCTTGTCATATAAACAGTGATCAGTATCGCTGGTAAAAGAAATATAGGTGCCAAATGATCGATACAACGACAGAAACTTCTGTCCCATTGAACTCAGATATGAAGCCACTTTTCTCTGAAAGAAGATATAAAACTAGTGAGTACATACTTCTAGTTATGCTATTTTCAGTCCTAATAGGAGACTGGATGTGTTCCCAAAATTGACTATTGCTAGCCAAATAATCAGAAAATTATTTACTTAAAGCTAGGATAGTTACCTAAGTTTACATTCATCTCAATAAATGGTTGTCTATAATAAATAACGAAATATTTTGAGTTTTTGACCATAAATAATCAAAAAAGCATAACCATAATACTAGAGGCGGGAATCTCAATTAATTTACTTATGAACGGCCCGGTTCGAATTTTATATTATATCTCTAATGGGTCAAACTGGTAAAATAAACAAATTGCTTTAAAAAAAGAGTCAATTAGGTTGAAAGTTGCTCACAGTGTTTAGTAGACGCACGAAATCTCCTAAATTGTTCTATTTAAGAATAAGATTAATTGTTTAAATAAATATAAGTAATGAGATTTTAAACTAATAATTTATAAAACATCAAGATTCTATAACAGATCAACACAGAAACTACCCATTTCACCTTAAGACACGCTTTGACCTCATACCAAACCTGTCATTCTGCCACCTCTTGATAATCAGTTTACCTAAATACTTGAAACTAGTCATTTTGCATACAAGATTTTAGTAATCAGTTTAAACACACATCTAATCACAACCTACAACTCCATTACATCTAATGTAGAAAAAAAAAGTAAATACCTTGGGATGGATTATCATCATTGCTTGTGGAAGTTCCCGAGGAGTAAACAGAAAGCAAAACTGACTTGTTCATACCAGCTTTCAAGATGCTGAACCCAACAGGAGTACACGGTGTGTGCTGCACGATTGCCGAGAACGAAAACAGCATTTTATAGCCATGTTTATGAATAGCACAGAAGCATGCAAGCAAAGCTATTTCCAAAAAATCCCAAGGGCTATTATGTTCATAGAAACCTGTTGCAAATTTCATTCAATATTCTTAACATTAGAAACAGCACAAAGTAGATGATAAAACCATGTAACTAAAGATGGTAAGATACGAGGGTTGATTTACAAGTCAGTTTATTACAGGTCAAAACAGGCAAACTCAGACAGCCTTTGAATCACACACTAATCCCAATCGGGACTTGAACCTACAACCACATGGTTGGGGAAAACCTCACATTCACACTGATACCACTAGGCCAAAGGCCTGTGGGTTGACCCGTAAATACTTTTCTTTTACAACAAAAAGATAAATATGTTGATTATGATTACAATTTGAATAAAACAATTTAGTAGGTTGTACATTAAGATAGACATGTTCCCATTTTAGCTAAAAATTTTACTTTGACCTATTTGTGATAAAACATACCCAAATAGACCCATTCATAAGTAAATGGGTCAGAATTACCATCTCTACAAGTAACCAAAAATAGAATTAGTCCAACAGACAAACCTAATTGAGATAAAATTTCCAGACTTATGGAGCCACTTTTCTCCAAAGCTTGAGACACAGGAGTGATTTGAAGAGAATACAAGAAAGCAAAATGAATCTCGCACAGAAGAAGAAGTGTTTGCCTCACTTTGTTGCTGATATCATGGCTCAAAAGATACAGGAAAAAAAATACCACTGCAATACAATTTAGAGTTTATTAAAGCTTCTCATGGAAGGATTGAACGATAAGCAAATAGAGTAATACAATCCTAAATAACGTACTGTATATAGCATGGATGAAACCAGGCTTCATTGCAATGAGAAATATTAGGACTAGCATGATTGCGAGAACATTTTCGTAGTATCCAAGCAATTGTAGCCACAATCAGCACTTTTGTTTCTTCTTCAACTGCAATTGTAACCATAATTTCCTAAATATTAGAACTAGAAAAGGTTATATCGGGTTAGAGAATGATAATATTATCTATGATTTTAACTACCTACAAGTTCCTGTATGACTTCCACCCAGATAACAGAAACGAGTAGGTTTAAGAGCGCATATGAGCGGTTAGGTACAGCTTTACAGGTAAATTCTTTTGGTATGGAGCGGTTTTAGTTGACCTGAAATACTTTTTGGTGAGCGGGCTCACCTTGCAGCGGGGAAGAAGGCCGAATCGGGCTAAGCAAAAACAACCGTTGAGCGGCTAGAATTTCGACCGTTGGGCAACATTTAAAAAAAAATCCATTTCCTATATATAACCCATTTTATAACATATTTTTCACCACAACAAAATACTTTATATCCTTTATCTTTTAATCAACTTTTATACCAATTTCTACAAAATTTATCATGGATCCAAGAAAATCAAAAATTGGTTCTTCATCATCCAAAGGAAGTGGACGCGGTTCCCGATTTCGTCCACGAATTCAATCACAACCCGCTCCGTACGTTCCACAAATGAGTCCACAACCCCCATATTATCAACCTCAAATGACTTCTCCACCGTACTTTCAACCACAATATTATCCGCAACCACCAACCAATCCAACTCAATTCACAAGCGAATTCAACCCGTTCGAGTACCGTGACGGTCCTTCGCGACGTGAAACAAGTGTCGAACGACAACTACCGCTATATAATGTGGATGATGAAGAAGATCACATTGTTATTCCCAAACGCAACTCCAATCGGTATAATTTTTCTTTGTTAAAATATTGTTTGTAATAATTTTTATTTCTACTAATTTATTATGTTATACTTTTATTTGTTAAAATATTGTTTGTAATAATTTTATTTCTACTAATTTATTATGTTATACTTTTATTTGTTAAAATATTGTTTGTAATAATTTTTATTTCTACTAATTTATTATGTTATACTTTTATTTGTTAAAATATTGTTTGTAATAATTTTTATTTCTACTAATTTATTATGTTATACTTTTATTTGTTAAAATATTGTTAAGAAAATGAAGAAGTTGAAGAAGTTGAAGAAATTGAAGAAGTTCAAAACGAAAAGAAACCCAAATAGAGTGGAAAAGAAATCTTGGACACCGTCAAGAAGAGGCGTTAAAGCTTGGGTTCACATCTCGACATGTAGAGGAGTCGGGAATGAACAAAATAGAAAGTTTTGGAGAAGAATTCATGAGCATTTCAAGCAAAACATTGAAACACTACTGCGACACATCACGGCTTGAACACAAAGTGGAAAACTTTGGCGCGAAATGGGTGTCTTTAATGGGTTGTGGATCCAACAAGTAATTTTATAATTATATACTTTTACATTTATATGAATTAATATTTTGTAGTTATATACTTTTATCAATTACATATTAATTTTACTTATGTAATTGTAGAATCGTCTTCGAGTGGTTGTAGCGATGTTGACATCATGAAAAATGCCTTGGCGATTACAAAACTAAACATGGCAAGTCGTTTAGTCATATTGACGCATGGGAGATTGTTAGGTACGAGGACAAATGGTTGGAACAACCGGATATAGCCAAGGATCTTCGTCTCATTCAGGCAAGCGGAGAAAGTCGTGCGAATCCGGCCACCACTGGACCGCAAGTAATGACAACCACGTGATTCCGGATCTCAATGACGACACGATGCCTCGCGTTCAAAAAGAAAGGGCAAAAGGCGGCGAATCGTCGTCAAGGGTAGTGTTGCTATGAGCTTGACAACTACACAACAAAGAAAACACAAATATTGGAGAAGAGGCGGACAAAAACTTCAAAGGATGAGTTGGCGAAAAGGTTATGGCGACAAAAATCCGTGTCATGGAAGAAAAGGCTAAGTATAGGGCGTTGAAAGTATATCAACACACCGACAATCACATAACCGATCCAAATATACTAGCGGTCACTCTTGCCCAAAACGTGAGATCGCGAGAAATCTGGATGGCCTTGTGATTTTTAGAAATGTGTTTTAGTATGTTTTTAATTAAAGCGTTTTTAGGATGTAATTTTCTTTTAAGTATTTTGTAATTTTCTTTTAAGTAATAATAATAATATTATGTGTTTTATTATATTGTTTGATATAATTTTAAATATAAAAGGTAAAAAAAAAAAAAAAAAAAAGTGGTGAGGGTAGGGATACATGGTTGCCACTAAAATCTATGGTGAGGGTGGTGTGAGGATGAGATGAGTTGGAAGAATGTTATTGGTGGATAGTGAGGGATGGTGAGGGATGGGGAATGAGGTTGCCACCACCCTAAGAGGCTTACATTCTGTGGGTCCAATTTTCTACTATCAACTAAATAGAACTAGAGTGACATCTTCGTATATTCAAAAACATATAAACTGGACCCGCAGAATGAAAGTGATACCTACTACATTAGCATTAAACCCAAAAAGAGTAATTTAGCACTGTATTACCTTCTGGGGTAGCATCTCCATTGGAAGTTGGGTGGTCTTCCTCATCAGATATGTAAAGGAAAACAGAATTGTTCACAAGATTCCCGAGTGCAACTAAAACTCCAAGACAGAACTGAGCTAGTAGGAAGAATCCAGGAATAGGATAATGCCATAATCCCACCATTTCCCAAATGTCCATGCCCTGCTTATGCAATATAGAAAAGGAAGACATCAAATGTCACCCCACCATTGTAACAAGAGGTGGAAAGATGATTTGGCAATAGTTCAATAATGGGTTTGCACTGAAAATGGGTCCATTAAATACGAGCCAAAACGAGCCAGGTCGGGTTGGGTTGAACCGCTGACACTTTTTTGTACTTTTTTTATATTAAAAAAAAATAACAAAGGAACTAACTATAAAAACAAAATTAAAATTAGATTACAATCCTAAATTTTATATAAAACTTTTTAGGAGGTTCTGTACATTAAAAATAGACTTTAGGCTACTTTTAACCCGTCTGACATATCGACCCGTTTATAAGCAAATGGGTCAAAATTGCCACCTCTAACATAAAGATGAGAATATTGCAAACAAAATAATAAAAAAAGAAATTTACATCTCCAAGATCCCAGTTGAGGAAAGAAAATGCCACGTTGAAGATATATGTCATGACAGCCCATAAGAGAATAAACATAAGGAGCAGTCCGTTTAGCCGATGCAAATGAAACACTGACGGGAACGCGTATATAATGTAACCAACATATACAAGTAACCCAAATGCGCTTACACTTGCGAAATAGAAGCTCCATAAAGATAGGGCAAACAAGGAGACCTGTCAATTTCATCACTGAAAATTTAACAAATAAGCCCAAGTATAATTGATACTCAACTTAACCTGAAACCATAATTCAGTAGTTTTAGGTCAAGTAAGCAACAATCATGTCAAATAATATTTAATTTGAGGTTTGCTTATTAGTTTTTGAAGTGAAAGGGTATTAGGATGTGCGTTTAGGAAGTGATTATTGCACCTTGAATCAGATAAAAAGTTGAGTAAAAGCCAGGGACATTAGAAAATTTACATTGATCCCAATAACTAATTTTCTTACAACTGCTTACCTACTTCTCCATATCAGTTAATTTTGAGCGTAAATAGACGGATAAATTATATTCAAAATCACCGTTTATGTATACTAAAACACTTAGAACAGATCATTGTGAATTCAGATTGGAATAATCTATCTAAACGCACATATAAACACCCCTTGAATTTATGCTCCCCTTAAATAGATCAGGCATATATCGACCTTAAAAAAAATTGAAGGGTATATAATAGGAGCATTACACATTTATATTTTACCTAATCAAGTAAAGGGACATCTATATAGCAAAAAACAAGGAATACACAATGACAGAAATGCAGTTTGCTATAGTTGAAACGTAATATGTAGATGTGGTTTAAGGATATGTACCGGGACACCATATGTAAAAAAGTTAATGGTGAATGTCCGTAAAACTGCACCTCTTAATAAAACATTGGTGTGTCTTACACCAGATCTGCAAATTACAACACTTTCAATTAAAGATCCTAAAAGAAGGTGTAACTTGTAAGGATATCAGTATATTCAAATTCTATTTTATAGAGATATCAGAACACTTTAACTGCACAGTACATGTTCCTTACCTTGATTCTCGAACGAAAAATGATTTTTTTAAGGGAAGAAGATGTTCAGTCAAGTTGCCTTCCCGCATTGACATGATGGAATCCATTTCTTCCAAATCAAATTTGACAAAAGATACCTGTGTAATCATCCAAATAAAATGTGAACTTTGATAGCTATTAGTTTATAAACCAATAGTTGATATGAATGCAACAATTAAAACAGAATTTCGATCAAGTTATAGTCTACGGAACAACTACAACAACAAGAGATGGACCAAGGTTCCACAAGTTAGACACAACACGAAACTTAGTTGGTGGCAATTTTGACCCAGTTACTTAATAGAAACTGGGTTGTGTTTCTTTTCTTTTTTGTTTTAATCTCAAGCGTGTCAAATAGAAAAAGAAGATTAGTTAAATTTAGATTACTAAGCCCAAAGTCTATTATTAATGTTTACAATTTCCTAAACTATTTCGTCCAAAATACTCCGTATTAGTTATCATCGTAGTTATGTATGCTTGCAATCATAATTAACACGTTTACTAATTAGTTATGAAAAAGAAGTAAAGTGAGTTTTCTAGATCAACTCACCCAAAGAACCACGTTTACCCAACCCGTTAGACCCGCCCAACTTGCCACCTTTTAAGTCTAAAACCCCTAAAAACGCTTACCATGAAGCAAAATATGATTAGTGAAAGACCCGAACAAATTTGTGTCCACGATGAGACTGTCGAGACTTGGTAGAGGCCAATGAAATCACATATGGTATTAAAGAACTTTGGAAACTCTACGGGGAGCTGATGGACGTAAAGCAATAAAATAGTGAATCCTGCATACATCCAAAGAGGTCTCCACCACCTTCATTCAAACATAAATAAATAAAAAGCAAAATGTAAGTAACAACCAAGATAATGATTTAAGACATCTTTATCATAAGCAGCATCCAAACACCCCATCAGATTCATCATAATGATATTGACAAAAAATATCCAAGTTCACCTGAAGAGGCCATGAAAGTTGCTCGTTAAGGACCAATCCACAAGACCCACACAGCTACAAATGAAAAACGGCAAAGAAACCCAAGAAGAATAACTGATTCCCACAGCCAACTGAACAGCCGGCAATAACAAGCAGAAAGCAACCTTCAAGTGTGAACCTTAAAATTCAAGACTTTAAAATTAGAGAACTTTTCCATAATCACTTTATAATCCAAGAATCAAATCGATTAGTTACTAACCTAACTCCTCAAAAGCAGATGAAAATCTCCCAAAAAACGTAGACGCCTGTCTAAATAAACCCAATCTGCTTTCATGGAGTTCAACAAAAGCAGTGAACGCCACTAATAGTTGCACGACCAAAAGATAAATCACTACGGGTGATCTCCATGTTTCGACTCTGAAAAAATATACTTCATTAGTCTGCGTAATAGCATAATTATGAAACCACGCTGATCCTACTAATAATCAGGTTTGACCAAAAGTTTAATTACGATTCTTACATCATGAATCCCAACAGCTTTGCCCACCAAGGTACTTCGGAAGTGCAGCTTCCACACTCAATAGCCCATGTGATAAGGAATGTTACTTGTGAAAGGATGACAAGAAATGAAAAAAGAATGACCAGCCATAGCAGCGTTCTGCCCCTAGTTTGAAAACCTGGAAAAGTATATGTTATACGTAAGCATCACATGTTATGAGCTTGCAAAAACGTGTATAGATGACTAAATAAAACTTTTTACCTCTTTTGGAGGAGTGAATAGTATAATAAGAGAAGCTAGCAAATTGCCTAGCGAGATCAAACTCAATTGAGTAAGGCGGCTGAAAAAATCAGAAAGAGTGAGGATATAATGAGGCAGTAGCTATTCACAATACGCAAGTGCCCATAATAGGCTTAATAAACTAATTATAATATCTCAATGCTAACGAACATATGAAGTGACAGAAACTGTAACTCAAAGCCAATATTAATGCCAACAGTCACAAACTCATAATTATCATTCCAAGTCTCGAAAAGTGAATCTAAGCATGGCTATCATAAATAGCTCTAATCTGATACTGATTCTAAACCTAAAAGTGAATAATCAGGCGACTATACTCCTTGTAAGCTGAACACCAGAATCTCGATCACCTTTTGCCAATCACTCAAACCTCATTGTTTTGACAACCAATCTCGTGACTAGAATGTTGTAACAACCTACACCCCTCTTTCATCAGAAAACAAACATTTGACTAGAATGAAGTCTTTTTATTAATCAAAACCAATACAAATATGTAAAAACAAGATATGTGTATCGGTTATAAACATAAAGCTAGGACATTACTTGATCTAAAACATAGCTTCTGCACTAGCTAACAGTCCAATTACAACAAATATAAATTACTTTAAGACCCTAATATAAATACTAGGTTGTATTTGGCAACGAGCGTTTAGAATATAATGCTTGTTTAGCAAGAAGCGTCTATCTTTTGAATACGCTCCTAGTAATAGTTTACCCTAATATAACTAGTATTGTGAAACATATATAGGCTATAAGCTACGATTTCGACTAAAAATCACTATTGTTATATGCTATAATTCAATCTAAGAAACAACAATTGGTAACTACAAGAGGTGAAATAGAGGTGTAAACAACTAACATACTAGTACATTTTGATACGTAAAAAAGATTACTGGTATTACCTGTAAGGAGCAGTAACGGCAAGAGAAAGCCACCAATAAATCTGCCCATAGTTATAAATCGAAATATGATGGATTCATATCCTCAGTAATCCAATCCAATCCAATCACATGAAAATATATACTTTATACTAGTCCGTAATTAATGAACATGAAATTGGTGTGAGTTGAGAAACTGAAGGTTTGGGGAATAATAGAAAGTGAAAGTCAATAGGTGACAGTGGATCTTGGAACTCAGATTACGAACGATATCAACTCACTTCAATTCAATTTTGTGCGTTTGTGTGTTAAGGGGATTTATTTATCATACTATCTATTTTTATACGCATCTGTATGTATGTATGTGTTGGTTAGATTGGTCATGTACTTATAACTTTACGTGTGTGTCTCTTTTTTCAGTAGGACCGAGCCTTTGATTTGTTTGCCTTTGTGATTTTTTAACCTCGTGTGCGTGCTTTTTGGCGTTACCTATTTATCCGTGCTCTAGCAACTCTCTTAATCCAGTAAACACTAACTGGACTCGAACTCGTAATTTTTTATCTACAAATCTCTCTAACCGGCTCATGGTTTTTCGGAGATGGGTACCAAGTGAGCAAAAACCCTTTAGTTTTTTTTCGTGATATATGACATGACTAGAATTTAAGAAACAACTTTGCCACACATAATTAAAAAAAACAAAAAAAAAAAACAAACCTTGAGAACTCGCGCATCATGATCTGCAACGGTGATCTAAAAACGGTATTCAACACTATTATGAAGTTGTGATAATTGACAATGAAAAATACTACCACTTACTAGTCAGTTGACATTGTGTAATATTTATTATAATATTATATAATATTTAAACATAAATGTAATATATAGTAGTTTGTACAATATATGATTAGTAAATTAATACGGAGTATATGAAATTGCTTATTAATATAAATCACTGTATTTAAAAATTATATATTTTTATCTCTGTTGTAAAAATCGGTTCAGGCGGCCGATTAATCCCTGCATTATCGCTGATCGCTCACTAACCGTCTTGATTTATTATAATCGGCCTATTTAATCGGTTTGGTCAAAAATCGTTTAAAAATCGGTCAATAAACCGATTAATCTGAAAAAATTGAACAAAAATCGGTCTAATCGGATTAATCGAACAAAATCGCTTAAAATCGGTCAACAAGATCGCTTAATAATCGGACAAAATCGCTTAAAAATCGGTCAACAAACCGATTAATCGGTCAAAGATCGCTTAAAAATGGTCAACAAACCAAGTAATATCTATATTTAACTTTGAACTTAAAAAAAATTATGTATTATGTTTATATTTGAACAATTGAAATATTTGAACTTTGATGCAATATGCTTATCTCATAAATATAACATAATATAATATCTAGACTTACAACTTTGTGCATTAAAATTTCAATCGATTAATCCCGATTAATCCTCGCTATAGATTAATGTTAAAAAGGCCTACGCGACCATCTCACTAGCAGGCAGAAGCGATTTTTACAACCTTCGTTTTATATTTTTAAGTCATTTAAAATTTTCTTACTTTGATATGTACGATTTTCTTAAATTGAATTTATTAACAAAATGATTAAATGATAAATATTTTTAACATGCAATTTTTAAATGTCAAGGTTAGATTTTTGTAACAAACAATTAGTTTCCTATTTTTTTAACCTCTAGTCCTCTATTATTTAGTATTTGTTTAGAAAGAAAAAATAAACTAAAAAAATATTTGTGCTTAGGATTTTGACAACTGTTGGAACAGAATTAAAATGAAAACGTCATGGGGTTACATGTTACAATATTTGAATTTAAAATATCAATTGAAGTTGACGGTTTTATTTTTTATTTTCGAGTCACAAAATATGTCGACTGTTTGTTTGTTTGCTTGCTTGCATTTCAATGTCGGTAGGTAGTATGTTCTTGACTTCTTGACAGGTCCTCCATAAACTATTGGTATCACATCTTTCAAATCCATAAAATCTATACATATATATGAGACTACATTGACACATCATTAATGCGACTAGACACTTTAATGTTGACATGGCGATCATTTGATGAGGTGGAAATGGTGACTAGCACAACATCCGACTACATATTTAAAAAATGTAAATTGTAAGATTCGAACTAAGGTCTAAACCTTCACATACATGTCGTCAACCACGAAGCAAGTCACCGGTTGTGACATTTAAGTCCATTCCCAAACTGATATTCAGGAAAAGCACTTACCATCTTCCATTCTTCCCAAACAAATCCCCTACTCAATCGGCATTTCCAGCGCTCCAATCAAATAATTTTTAAAAACGGATTGAAATTATAGGTCAAAACCAAACGCCTCCCCTAAAGAATCTCTTCTCAATAATTATCATCATCAACCGGCTTTCACACACAATCAATAACTCCTCAGTCCTCAGTAACAGCAAATCACTCTCATTTTTTACTTTGGGTTTTTTTTTGCTTTTCAACGGTTTCACCAAATCATCATATACGCTAGATAATCAACGGTTCATTTCACACGATCTTCTTAATCCTCCCAAAATTTTGATCAGTCGGGTATATCTTTTCATTTTATGTTTGTGTTGCAATTGATCTTAATTTCATTCATAGTGGATTTTGTGGGTTTGATTGTTTCTTTTTTGCAGAACCATGAATATGATTGTGAATTAGAAAAAGTGATTGTTTTATGTTAACCCAAGGTAAAAACTCAAATATATGTGAGAATTGTTGAATTAATTTTTAATATGGTTTTTGTATCATCTAGGACATAATTATGCACACGACATGTTTGATGAAATATCTACAAACCCAAATTGCATATTAGTTGCAATAGTACATTTTTAATTTCAAGCAATTATTAAGTGTATATAGATTGAATGTGATAATTCTTCGGGCATATGTATTGTTATGGACAAAAGGGAAGATTTTGTTGAGTTTGAGGACACCAGATAATAGGATGGTTAATAAGAAGTTTTCGTTATTGGACTTGAATGAGAAGATGTAAGTGTTGAGGGAAATGTATGAGAAAAATTGGATTAGAGTTGATCTTGAGACACTAAAATATTGTATGATGTTCGCATAACCCTTTATTTACAATGACCCGAGATACGATCAAGTTGGTCCAAATGCGGTATGTGCTTAACTCGAATTATATGATAGGTTTATGTCTTGTGTAACTTACTCAATTATGACCAACAAAGGAGAACTTTAAAATCGACATTTTACGAAAGATTGTTGTTACATTGCTATTCGTTATGAACACACTTTGATGGCGCTTGTTGGTTTTTATTTGTAGGCATACAATAATAGAGTCGCTTCTATACAAAACTTGGGGCCATGCGGAGGATCTAAAGGATGCGAGAAGTACATAGAGTTTGATCCAAAATTTTCAAAGGGGTACACTATAAAAGGTGCAATCCAATTTGGTTTTTTTATGTTTTCATTAAATTTGGTTTTGTTACGTTATCGTTGTATTATTTCTTTTTCATTGAACATAGTAGGTGAAGGGACATGAGTAGTAGCGCTAGAAGAGAATACAAAAGCCGAAAGATGATCGAACGTGATACATAAATTGCCGAATACATATATCACTTGGTACAATTTTGTAATACATATTCCTCTGGTTAGTTAGTCGAGTTAACACGGTAGAAACCATTAAGCGATATGGGAATATGGTTGTTTGATAGGTTCTAAAAACCCTATCACGCCATTTATGAACAAAATTGTACTTCTATATTCAATTTTCGAGCACACAATTATAAGAGTTTAAATCAATTTTGTGTGTTGTTTTTGTATCTTGGAATTGAAGATGTTGAAGATTCCGGTATGTCTTAGTGGTGGCACTTGCGGTGTTTGAAAGCAACAAAATTGAGCCTATTGATGATTTTCCTATTGTAAGTATCCACAATTTCTTTGTTTTTTCCCTTAATATCTTGATTTTTCGCATTGTTTTATCCAATTTGGAAATCACGCTTCTCAAGAAGTCGATGTGTTTAGGCTCATTTCAATCGGTTTCTATTAATACATTATTATATTCTTTGGTAAATGGATCTGCTAGAGGTTGCAGTTGCAACCCATTTATTTCACACATGTGCGTTTATCTTTATTTTCTTCTTGCTAGAGGTTGCGGTTGCAACCCATTTATTCTGAATGGGTCGTTTGGCGGTGTTATTTCAAACATGTTTAATGAAAAGGTTAGCCGTTAGCTAAAGGGTAATGAAATAAGTGGCTAAAATTCACAAGGTCGACGACTCACCGCACAATAATACCCTCTCGCCTATATTTTTTATTTTATTTTTTAATTTTCTTTCGTGCCATCTGTAAATTATTTTGGCTTTCATTGTGTTTTGTTTGATCTTCCCAAAGGTGTGCTACAAGGACAAACAGTGGCTCTCAAGTTCCAAGTTGTCCTATTGACAAGAAAATGTCGATTCTTTGGTCACCACTGAGCCAAGAACTTTTAAAGTCCGCAGACATAATTATGTAAGGTACAAGATATATCGATCTAGATTTATGTTTATTAACGGAGATGTAAACCATGGGAAGTATGGCGGTCGGGTAATATTGAATACGGAAGAAACGTACAACTACAAGTTTAGTCATATATATATATATATATATATATATATATATATATATATATATATATATATATATATATATATATAGTGGCAAAACCGTCCGATGGACGGGTATGACTTGTGGTTTTTATTTTTAGGATTTAGTAGAACAAATATATACTAAAAAGTAATTAAAAGTTAAATGAAACGGTTAAGATCTATAATTGATGTTACCATAATTCATAAAACGGCTAAAAGCATGTAAGTACTTTAATTTGTGGTTTTTTTTTTTAGAATTTAGTTGAATAAATATATACTTAAAAGTTATTAAAAGTTAAATTAAACGGTTAAGAACTATAATTGATGTTACCATAATCCATAAAACGGCTAAAAGGAGGTAACTACTTTCTAACATTTAGTTCTAAACAATATTAATCATGAACATCTTTTACATTTATAATATTATTAACATTTATTATTAGTATTTTGTTTTTTTAATTATGTTTATTTACTTACTATATATAGGTGCTTTCACTTGATTTTTTACCAAATTTAGATGATGTTGATGAATTTGAAATATCGTGAATGGATTTATGGTGAGGTTTGATGTTCGTTGTGATGGGAATATGTATGTATTGTCGGGTGACAAGTGGAGTTTTGTTGTTGATACCCTTTGTTTGTTAAGTGGTGATGTTTGTTTGTTTACCGGGAATAGGGTAAAAGGTTGTGGTTATATGCTTTTGATAATGATAGGTAGAATCCTTATAGAGGTGGTTTTCAAAGGGTGGCTTCTTTAAGGAGGCTAGTTTGAGCGATGTTAGTGTTTTTGTTCAGTTCTTAAACAGAAGAATGGCGGTATGATTTAAATTCAAGAAAAAAAAGTTGAATTGTAAGTCAAGTAAGAAGGAAGAAGGAGGCTAGCCCTCGAAAATGCTCCGCGCCTAGGTTCTTTTGTCGTTTAGGCTTACACCTCGTGACTCATTCATTTGGTCTTGTTTTGTGAATATCGTAAACAAAAAATTAAGTAAATGTAAATCAATTATACGCATACCAGATTATATATTATATGCATTAACAAAGAAAAATAAATAAATGTTCATCCGATATAAGAAAATAAAAATTAATAAAGTAACCGCAAGAACAAACTGGTTTTGCTCGTGTTTTTGAACAAACGACAACCGATGCATTACAAATACCTTGAAAGGTAATATACATGAAACAATTATACTCATACAAACTCTCAAAATGCTATTACCAAGTATTAGCGCTACTCAACCAAATTTCTTGGATCTCAAGAGAGGTTTCGAAGAATAAAAAAAAAGTACCATATGACCCAGTATCTTCACTACTCAACCAAATTTTTTGATTCCGTCATTTACAACTTGTACACGCCCACCTACAATTTCAAGAATTTTAGGGAACATTATATTACCAGTTGCATAATTAGTAAAGTAGCAAACAAAGTTAAGCCAAAGAAATACTTACAAGGCTATCAATCAGATAGCTTCCAAGATGACCTCGAGCATGCTTAGTCTTGCACTACGTGAAAGCACCCAAACAACCTACATTTATGGGAAGAATTTCCACAAACTTGTTCTTCATTAGCTGTTAGGAATATTAAATTTTAGCCAACACTATATAATCAATAAGCTTCTAACATTTTAGCAAATTTCTTTTTTTTCCTTTCCACAAGCCAATCGTGCATCAATTATTATGTGATATTTAGATTTGTGTGATGGAACTGACCATCTACGCATTCCCATTTCAAGTTGCAATAGTTAGTCTTTACTCTTTAATTTCTGAACAAACAAATTATAACCAAAACCAACATTTATCAAAGCATTTTAGAAAACTAGTCTTGCAAACAACCCACAAAAGTTTGCGAATAAATTTGGACCAATAAGCAATTCTAGAGGTTTGGCTCAACTATCAAAGCTTCATATGAAGTAATTGGGACTGAGTTCGTTTTTCGAAATTTGTAAATTCTCCTTTTTGTCTTTTGTAAATTACATGCAAAATATCTGATTGCATTCCAATCACAAGATCAGTATAATAAGGGTTTGATAACAAGAACTGTAAGTTCAAATCAGCTTAGTGAAACACTTACATAAGCAAACTTAAAACTTTCATACGACGTGAAACACCGGTAGTAGCAAAAACTCATCATCTCGTCTTTGGTGGAGAAAGAAGTCGCAAAAGAAATTACAGAATAAGAATAATATAAGATACATGACAATAATGTCTTGGTACTTCCATGAAAAATGACCAATGTCTACTGGAAGTCTGGAAGTATCAAATAACGTTGAGCACCAAACTATTACACAAAAGAAGGTTTGGTGTTCTACATAGCTTGAGAAAAAGAAATACATGTACACATTGATGTTAAACTCGTCATTTTATGATTAGTTTTTCATCTCAGATTGTAAAAATTTCAGCCATGTTGTAAGTTAGTCGTTGCTGATTATAGCCTAAGAATATCCACCATGTTGTAAGCGTCAACTGAATGGCCAAGGTAATTTACTAATACTGATTGTAAACATAAGAAATCTTCAGAAGAATCTATTCTTGACTTTTACCACATCCTGCTCATCAATCCTACTACTCATACCGATTGTATGGTTCATCCTCCATCATACAAAGCCACAATTCTCCTTAAAGAAGTCGATATTTACCGACTTGTCATCTCGTGAACTCACCTTCTAAACTCATCCATACATTAACTCTCCTCACGCAACCCGAAACAGAAGTTGGCTTTTACTATGATGACATTAAAGTTTACGTTTCCTACAAGTCCCAACAGATAACTCTTTATTCATCACTGCCTCCTTTTTATCAAGACCATAAGGATACTAATCTTTTATCCACAGTTCTTGTTGCCTATGCCTTACTTGTGGCTCCTTCTTTCAACTATGATTTGGGTCGTGATCAGATGGCTGGAAGGCTGGTGTTGAATATCAAGGCTAACGGACTACTCCAATGGAAGGTAGGAACTTGGGTTTCTGGAAAGTATAGGTTTAATGTAAATTGTGTTGTACTTTTTGTATGAATTGGTCCATCTGCAGGTCCGATAACATTTAAGCAAGGGCCTCAATGCTTAACTACCATTTGATAACTGAGAGTTTATAGCCTTATACTTATCAACAAAGTTTTTCGATTGGTTATGATTCAAATATATATTGCCATGCGCCAAAACCATGGCGAAGGGAAAAAAGAAAAGAAAGATAAGATCGCGTGATTAGTTACCACATCTAATGTCTTTACGTTGGTTCATTATCATTAAATAATTATATATATGGTTCTTTCATATATGAAACCTAAAGCATGTGTTATATTTATTTCATTTTTAAAATTGTAAACGACTCGAGAAGGTTTGACCAAAACCCCAATTTGTAGGTACACTATCTGGGAAGGTTTTGGTGACACCATATGTGGTTGTGAGCATGAACGACAAAGATTGACCATCAAGATATGGATTTGATTACCATTTAGCTCCACAATTCCTGGACATTGGCAACCATCCAGTTTTAGACCCCTTGACCTTCATAGATTGAACTGCTCCGACCCCTCCAACATTGATGATCAAAACAAACTAAAAGTAGTCTCTTCCATTTACTGTAAATCTAACTCCATCATGTTTCTTACATGGTACTCTAAAATCAATCAAACCAAAAAACAATAATACTAAGAAATGGCAATTAGTGTCATAAAATATTAAGATTGAGATCTAACATAACATAATTAATATTATACGTGGTTGGAAAAAATCTTTGAGACTTAATAAAATGATCACCAATTAAAACTATTCTCAAATAATTTGTTGTAAAACCCAAATATATGTTGACAACTTGTCAAATATAAGTAGCCTTTGCTATGCATCTATACATGAAGCTTCTACAATAAATTGAACTCATGTGTCTTTAATTTGAGACCATATAAATAATTAAGATTGATCGATACTTATTAAGCCAATATTAATTAGTATGTAGTTAGCTAGAGATTGAGAATAACCATTGAATATATAAATCATATACTAAAAGCAGAAAAATATAATTAAAGAGGCAAATGCAAGAGTGTGCCTCGGCTTTCATCAATGTATGGCTCTCTATTCTAATTTCAAAGCTAAAGATTTGATTTCACTTGGTACACCGAACAAACAATAATAAGAAAAAATGCATAGTTTTAACAGATGGTGATTGACAAAAAGAGACATGCTTGCGTTTTCTAGACCTTGCATATGTATATGATGGTTCATCTAGCACATTCATTTATCAAACATATTTAGTCAATATCTTTGGACCTTGATTAATTTTCACGCGAGGACATAGGTCATCATATACTTACGGCTTTTGCGATGCTTGCTAGCTGAAGGAATCAGTTAAGAAAGCCTTTTCCATATCGGAAGATCATAAAACATCAATACTTGAATATCTAACTTGTTTTGCCGTTAGAAATCGATCGATTTTGCCACGCGCTAATCATCACATTCTTTGGCTCCGCGAGGTCTATTCCAAGCACATCACTCGCTAAAACATTCATATTTAACCCGTTGATGTATGTTTACCATACCCTAAGCAAAACATAAATCATTTAGCAAATAAACATTGGGTTTCACATATAGCAATATAACATCAGATACGCACTTTTATGTTCCTGACATGTTACTACCTGACACACTAAAATAACTTCAAAGAAAAAGACCGAGCTAAACTAAAAGTTCTCATTTTTCCTACAATAGCCATGAAGAAAATTTACAACATTTGCATAATCAACATGCGAAGCACAACAATGTAACCGAGATTGCTAACCTTCAAGAAGACGTTAACTCTACCCAAATGCATTGCGGTACCGCCGAGATGATAATACTTGTCAAGAAGCTTCTTTGTGAACTCCCCAAACGTAAGCGATTCATTAGCCTGTACCAACTGAATCACGACATATAATTGGAGTCATCTGATCATATAGTTACAAATAATATAAACCATGTAACTAATCATAGATTAGTATTTTTCATACAGTTTTCATTACTCAACTGTTTTCACCATTGATTTGATAACCATTTTTGACAATCCAAAGTAGGAAATCTACACACAAAAGAAATAAAATAAATAAATAAATTAGAAAAAAAAGAATAAGCTTATGTGATTACCTTAGATTCAAGATCCTCTAAAATCAAAGTATTAGCCGCCTTAATATTCCTATGAATAATCATTGTTGTCATGAAGTTAAGAAAGACCGAAACAATGTTTATGGCAATTAATAAAGTTACATATGTGTCATGCATAATATATATTTGACCATACACCTTTCATCTAAAAGCCAACGCCTAGCACATCTTGTTGATTCTTCACTTCTACCATCTTATCGTCGGAAAATAGATGCTCAAAGTCTAATTTTGTAAAACCAAAAAAGGTTAATATTATAGCATAAAAAAGCAACATAAAAAATTTACTATGTATCATATTATTTTTTGCAAAGTTCCATCTAGGAGAAAATGAGCAGGCTCTAAATATTAGAGTAGAACCATGCTCTTGATTTATGCATCAGCTTTATCGAGTCACAAGACTACATTTATTTTGTTTCGTAGATTCACAAAAGTAGTTAATCAATGAAGCTGATGCACAACTTTAACATGTGAGATTAATATCGTAACTTTTACACACCATGATTTTTTCAACTTCTTACACTATAATACCGAATTCAAATCAAAAGAAACCAAAATTCACTAAGAGGGTATTTGGATTGCTTATTAAGGTGCTTGTCTGCAAATTTGCTTACTTTTAAGTTTTAAAGCACATAAACAGTTGTGAGTGTTTGGATAAAACTATTTATTTAATTTTATGAAAAGCACTTTAGAATAACAATTTTAAACACTTTCATAGTTTTTCACATAATAATCTATAATATCACATATTATCTACAAAACATAACTGATGAGAACCTGAACTCAGAAGTGTGAGGCAAAAAAACATAACGGATGCTCTAAACATGCAAATGGATGCACTAATCCAACCACTAAATTTGTTATTGGCAACGTTCCTAAAATTGGACAAAACAAACAAATGTAAATAGAAAACCAAAAGACGTGTTTCAAATCGTGAGCATAATTAATAATAATAATAAGAAAAATGTCAAATTTAATCATCAAACTGCATTGGCGACTTACTTGATAATGCCAATGTATGTCGCCCACCACTTCATAATCGCCACCAAATTTATATCAACATGATATGGTATCGTGTAGCATGGCTTTCTTTAGGATTTTAGGCCAAATAAGTAATAGATGCACTTATTATATCTTGGGTAACAGATTGTCCCAACCTTTCGTTGATAAAATCATCATCACTCAAAATATATGCAAATAAATATCATTCGGCACAAAGCAACGAATAATGAAAGATGATGCTTTAACACAAGTAGACGTAGTTTTGTGACAAACATCACCTTAAAAGTTTTAAAATTTACCTAGAATAAAAGCTTGCGGGCATATGGAAATTTCATGGATGAGATATTATCCCGTTCTTGCATGTGGAGCAGACCCTAGTCTTAGTTTGATAATTTATGTATCCAAGTAAGCCACACTTTTACAAATCGCGGATAACAAAAAAATACGAGAATAATAATAAGGCATGAGGTTCATGATAACATCGGTAGCCATAAAAAAACCAAGAAACAGGCAACTGAAGCTTAGCAGAAAAACCACGAGATGAGCAAAAAGAAAGAACATGTGACACACCTGAACTTCGAAAAAAATTAATGCAATTTAGCATAAAAACAAAATATAATAGAAGGATTGATAACCTAAGAGCATATATCTTTTGTTTCACAAGTTGTTGAATACACCTTTTTGTTGTTGTAGGGTCCTGCTACAATACTGGTTGTTATATAATCTAGGGTACCTGAAGTTCAATCAAAACAAATGCATCGATAATCTATTTCAAGAACGAACACGTGTTGCATGGACATGTATTACTTAAACAATATTAAACACAAACATCATTGAAATCAAAGAACATAGATTACCTGATGCGCTGCCGTCAAATGTATATTCAAAATAAAAAGCCAAGATTTAAACACAAATATCATTGAAATCAAATAACATGTATTACACATTGTCGATGCCGTCGAATGTAACTTTAAAACATATATGTTAGAACGAATGTTTACCTTTTTTTACGATCGCAGCATGTTCATGTATTACCTAAACAATATGAAACGAAACATCATTGAAATCATAAAACATGTATTACTTGTTGACCTTTTTGACCATGTTGGATTCCTGGTTTAACATGCATATAAAAAACGAATAATGATACTCAAAACAACCGAAGAATGAATATGGAGCATATTAGGGTTTCGAGAAAAAAAGTGAATATTAATTGAACCGAGAAAAAAAATGATATATTGAATCAATATTAAACACAAACATCATTGAAATCAAAGAACATTCATTACCTGTTGCGCTGCCGTCAAATGTATATTCAAAATAAATAGCCAAGATTTAAACACAAATATCATTGAAATCAGATAACATGTATTACTTGTTGCTGAGGCCGTTCAATATATCTTTAAAACATATATGTTAGAACGAATTTTTACCTTTTTTCTATGAATGCGGCATGTTCATGTATTACCTAAAAAATATTAAACACAAACATCACTGACATCATAAAACATGTATTACCTGTTGACACTTTTTGACCATGTTGGATTCCTGGTTTAACATGCATATAAAAAACAAATAATGATTCTCAAAACAACCGAAGAATGAATATGGAGCATATTAGGGTTTCAAGAAAAAAAAAGTGAAAATTAATTGAACCAAGAAAAAAATGATATAATGAATCGAGGCAATAATTTAAAGAAAAGATAATGAGTTTCCTAAGTTGTAGGGATTTTATAGTTATCTCATTAAATTAAAATGGTTAATAATTGGTTACATAGGTTTATAGATTTGGATTTGTAAGATATAATCAAAAAGCGTGTTGGTTTAGTGGTAATCAAGTGTGTTCATGTTACAAACAACCCAAGTTCAATCCACAACATTGTCATTTTAAATAAAATATATTCGAGTTTTAATGCCTCTAACCGAATTTTAAAATTAAAATATTTAAAATTGTACATAGGTTTTAAAAAATGCCACGTGTCATTTAAAAAAAAAAAAAATGCCACATAAATTCAATGATGACATGGAAATATGACTTGGCATTATGGGATGCCAAGTGGCATTTTATGTGGCATGCCTCCTCTTATATATAATGTATAGATATAAAAAGACGGTGATATTAAGTAAAATTGTTAATATCACGAGAGAACTCATAATATCGTTAATATCACGGTAGGACTCATAATCAAAAAACAAAAGTGTTCATAAAAATCAAAAAAATAAAAAATGAAAGAAGATAGCAATAGTAAGGATCGATCAAAGGAAAAAATCAAAAAATCGTTTACATGGTCAATTGGTACCGTGAAATGTAGCAGATCTTGACTTTTTACAAAAAGTCAAGATCGAGGATCGAAATGGCGGTCCGGATCAAATCCGCACATCCGCACGAATTAAAAAATCCGCTATATATATATATATATATATATATATATATATATATATATATATATATATATATATATATATATATATATATATATATATATACTAGTGTCAAAACCGTCCAATGGACGGGTATGACTTGTGGTTTTATTTTAGGATTTAGTAGGACAAATATATAAAAAAGTAATTAAAGTTAAATGAAGCGGTTAAGATCTATAATTGATGTTAACATAATCTATAAAAAGCAAAAAGCGGTAAGTATTTTGATTTTGGTTTTATTTTTGGGATGTAGTAGAACAATTATATACTAAAAAGTAATTAAAGCTTAAATGAAATGGTTCGATCTATAATTGATGTTACCATAATCCATAAAACGGCTAAAGCGTGTAAGTACTTTGATTTGTGGTTTTTATTTTAGGATTTAGTAGAACAAATATATACTAAAAAGTTATTAAAAGTTAAAGTAAATGGTTAAGAACTATAATTGATGTTACCATAATCCATAAAGCGGCTAAAAGGATGTAACTACTTTCTAACATTTTGTTCTAAACAATATTAATCATGAACATTTTTACATTTGATAATATTATTAACATTTATTATTATTATTTTGTTTTGTTAATTATGTTATTTACTTATTGTATATATGTGCTTCAAATTGATTTTTTTACCAAATTTAGATGATGTTGACGAATTTGAAATATATGTGAATGGATTTATGGTTTGGTTTGATGTTCGTTGTGATGAGAATATGTATGTATTGTCGGGTGACAGTGGAGTTTTGTTGTTGATACTTTGTTTGTTAAGTGGTGATGTTTGTGTGTTTACCATGAATAGGGAAAAAGTTGTGGTTATATGCTTTTGATAATGATGGTAGAATCCTTACGGTGGTTTTCAAAAGGCGGCTTTTAAGGAGGCTCAACTACCATTTTCTAAGTTAGAGCGGTGTTAGTGTTTTAGTTGACTTCTTAAATTTTATTGTTCTAAATTTTATTTCATTATTTTGTTACAAAAAAAACAAACGTTTATAAAATATAAGGGAAAAAGGTTACAAAGTGGTATGTAAGAACAAAGTATTCATCCAAATAGTAGGACGTCGAGTTATCGAGTTTAGTATATGTGAATAACACATTTAAAAAGTACAACACACTTAAAGAAAAAAGAAATAGCAATAAATCCTATTTTTACTAACATAGTAAAAATAAATAAAGCTTGCACACCAACCACATTCACAAATGTTGAGGCAGATGCAATGTTATCCTTTGTGTATGCACATATAATGTACTCAAGCATTCTTGCATAGCTTGATATAAATCGAATTTAAAAGATAACTCAATACAAATATTCAAAATATATAAAAAGATTCGTTCATGTCATACCAAAACATTGTTATAACATGTTCTATTATACGTAATATGATTCTAGCTTCATAATTCTCAATCTAAAAATAATCTAATTCTATCTTTCCTAATTTTCTCCAAAATTTATGATCTTGAAACTATTCTTCAACCTTTAAAACGAAGATAAAATGGTGCACCCGTTCCTTTCAGCCATCCGTTTCCTTTAACAAATGCTCCAGTCCTGCATAGCATCATTCCTATCTTTAATCACCATAAACCCTTTCCACTTAACCCTCATATCCATATCTACACCCCAACCATGTTTGCATACTAGCCTAAAAATACGTATCTAATGCGGAATGAAGGGCTACTATTTGAGCTACCTCAGCCCACAGGGTATTTGAACCCATTGGCTTTGCTATAAAGCCACTTCCAATTGCAACTACAAAAGTCAAAGATCACACTTTTATGATATTTATGCACTCATTTATAAATAATGTAGTTTTCTTATTATTATATCATTACATAAATAATGTAGTTTCTAAAATTTTACTAATTATTTATAAGATTTTAAAAAGATAGGAAAATTATGTTTCTGATATTGAAACTTGACCCACCCGTACCAAATAACTTATTTGGATCCCTTTCTTCCCAGATGCATGTTGCGCATACAGACTTTATATATGTGAATGATGAATCGTATGATTAGTAGCACAAAGAGCCATTAAATCTGCCATTATAGGGGAGGGAGAGAAAGTTAGATATAGTTATACAACAGAGAGATTATCGAGCCTTCTATAAGGAGACTCTAAAAACAAAAATATATAACTTTACCTGCTCCTCGGGCATGAGGAAACGTATCACGCAAAATATTATTTTCTACGCCAATGGTCTTTATTATTTTCTTCTTGTGTTTACAACATACATGCAGGCCAAGCATATATTTCTTTTAATTTATATATTACTACTGAGCTCCACATCAGTAAAAAGTTATAAAAATAAAAAATAAAAAATATATATAAAAATATAAAAAAAAATAAAATAAACTAAAATAAAAACCTAACGATGTGGGGATGTAGATTGATGTCATGAGTAGGCAACCCCTACTACGTCATCCTCGTTAAAACCAAGAGGAGTCGGCGGGACTGACCAGAACTAAATTAACCCATAAAAGTTGCACATGTATCAAGCATTCCGAAATACTTCTGCGGGTTAAGAAAATAGAGATAACTTCCCCAGACTTTGATGAATAAGAATGGCTATACCTCGTAGAGATACTTCTGTTATGTTTTGTTCTGGTTGAAGAGTTAATAGCTCTTGTCAACCGTCTCCTTCACCTTTCGTAGTCAATTTCTCTTCAATTCTACTTGTATAGTTTGATGCTATTATTCTTCCGATTCTTTATTTAGCCAAAGTCTACTTCTCCGAGAACCTACTTGCCTGCAATTTCATAGATAATGAAAGATGAACATAGTTACTTAACCATCAGGTTTCAAGTTAATCGAATATTGGGGTTTTGGTGACACCAATTTACCTAAACCCTATACATTGGTAAAGTTACTTTGCCAATCCACACTACCAGCTTAAAGTGTTATATTAAATCTCTAATGGTTGTGATATAATAATATAACTGAGGTAGTTCATCAAATAGTATCTATGAGGCATTTCATTAGGCAGTTAATGCGTATATAAACTCAACACTTGTATCGCATTTATTGACATAGTTGTAAATTTTCATGAGCGTAAGAACTAAAATAAAGACGCATTCATCTAACTTAGATGTTGATATCGGATCACTTTGGCAATGGTTATAGTGCGGTTTGCAACAATGAACACAAAAATTATAGGCGGTAATCCGGTTCGTGGTGAACATCAAATTATTGATTGTCATTGAGTTTAAGTAATTTGAGTTTAAAATAACAACAAACAGAAAAACAATTTTATTACCTTGCAAACTTTCTTTCTTTGAACGGCTCTCTAAATGTCTGCGCAAGTAAGAACAAAACATGATGTCAATTTTATTTGATCAACGTAATACTTATATGTTCTAAATTTATAAGATAAATTTTTAGTATAGTTTTAGGATTGCTTCCATGCTTGAAAAGCTTTATAAAGCAATAGGCAATTCACACACATAAAGAAGCAATTCCAAACACTCCATTCTTGAAATAAGCGGTTTCATTCGAGCATTTAAAATGCTCATTTGCATGAAATTGTGGATTCTTTGAAATGCTTGCTTTGGTTGTCACAACACGGATATATGGGCAACCAATTAATAAACAACAAAGAAAGGTATGCACAATCCGATTCAAAGAAATTACTTACCTATTCGAAGGGGTATGTATTTTTTTTGCTAAAATTTACATTCTAGTCCTAAAAATAAATAAAGTAAAAAAAAAAAAAAAAAAAAAAAAAAAAGCGAACTTACATAACAGAGCAAAACCAAAACCTATTGTCGATCCGAAACTTGGCCACCTTGGATGCCATCGTTCTTCAATGGATATATGGCACCATATCTAATGACCTGGAGCTAGTGATGGTAAACAATCCGATAAGTGATGGTAAGACAATTTATGCGATTAGAACTTATCATTCATAAGCAGACCTTACAACCGTATGAACTCTTAACCATAGTTGACTTCAATGAAGGATCATTGCCATCGATAGTTTCCACATGGCTCCAATAGCAATTGAATAATTCCCATCTTTAAGAAAAGCAAACCTAAGCATATTGCAAAATGAGAAATCGATCATCGTAATCTCTTCGGACTTGTTTGAATTTAGTTTATCTGTTATTAAATATACTTCCATTGATCTTGCAGCATTTATCTTGAAAATAAAGACAGTTGACAACTTTGTAAACATAAAGGTACTACCAACTTATCTGGAAACTGAAAATTGGACACTACAAATGGTATATTACTTCAAAGAATGGTGGGAAAAAGAAGAGATTACGATAAATGCCTTTACGAATAAGTACTACCAACTGAATTCATTTTCAAGCCAGAGTATGGTAGTAAGAACTCAATGTTAAAGAAGAGATTCATTTTCAGTAACTCACCATTCTTCATTTTCAAAGTATCATAATCATTTTCAGTATCTCTTCATTTTCATCAGTAATTCATTTACTTCAAATTTTCAGTGTCAAAGTATCGTAATCTCTTCAGTAATTCTCTTTTCAAAGTATCGTGATCATTTTCAGTATCTCATTTACTTCAAATTACGATATACCATTTTTTTAGTGTGATGCAGTTGTAGTAAAGAGAATAAGTAGGGGAGAGAATGGTGAGTTACGTAAAATGGTATATCCGAATTACGAAATGGTGAGTTACGTAAAATGGTATATCTGAATGATGAAGCAGTATCGTAATCTCTTGATATCTTGAAAATGAATACGTGTAGGCATTAAACCGCATCAAACTAAAAATGAATTACCGGATATACCATTTTTAAGTAAATGAATTCTTGTAGTGAAAATGCATCAAACTAAAAATGAATTACTGTAGTGAAAATGAATTACCGATATACCATTTTTACGAATAAGTAGGGGAGAATGGTGAGTTACGTGTAGGCATTAAGCGTTTTGCTCAATCAACCAAGCTCCATGCCCACTTCGGTAATTTGAAGCCAGAGTATGCACCTCGGAGTTCTTGCAACTGCATCACATGTAAAGGCATTTATTGTAATCTCTTATTCGTAAAGGCATTTTCAAAGAATGGTGAGTTACTGAAGAGATTACGATACTCTGGCTTCAGTAATCATTCTTCATTTTCTTCAGTAATTCATTTACTTCAAATTTTCATTTTCTTCATTTTCAAAGTATCGTAATCATTTTCAGTATCTATTCATTTTCTTCAGTAATTACTTAAGTAAAGGCATTTGTAGTGTGATACTCTGGCTTCAGTAATTCATTTACTGAAGAGATTACGATACTGAAGTAAAGGCATTCGTAAAGTCATTTTCAGATTCTTCATTTTCAAAGAATGGTGAGTTCTTGAAGTAAAGGCATTGTAGTGTCCAATTTTCGTTTCGAGATAAGTTGGTAGTACCTTCGAATATGCACCTTCAAGAAATGCCTTTACGAATAAGTACTACCAACGAGTAGACACTACATAAAGGTACTACCAACCGAATTCATTTTGTTTTATTTCATTCAGATGATATTGATGAGTAGACTATATCTTTGGTTTCGGATATACCATTTTTACGAATAAGTAGGGAGAGAATGGTGAGTTACGTGTAGGCATTAAATGTTTTGCTCGTCAACCAAGCTCCATGCCCACTTCGATAATTTGAAGCAGTATGCACCTTGGAGTTCTTGCAAGCTGCATCACATGTCATTTCAACCCAAACCCTGTTTGTTGTTTATTACAAAAAAACATAGCACAAATAAGTATTTATATTACCTTGTGTGGCATCAGCTACGCGCCTGTCACCAACACATGTAGTGAAACTCTTTAATGGCAATTACTTGTTCACACCGAAAATAATAACATTCTTTAGTCAAATCATATAGGATCATGTACATACTAATTTCGTTTTAGTCTAATTCAAGCAAAAATAATAATTTAATTCAATTAAATGGCCATTAGAAATTAGCAATGGTCAAAGGCGTCAAAATATGATATCCGTAACATATTAACGTGTTTGGAGGCTTTACCTCAAGTGATGTAAACCTTGGTCCGTATGTGTTATGTGAATACATGTCTTTTCTAATGCGCTATCGGTCACGTGAAGCCGCGACTTTGGTTGTGAAAGATCCCGCAATGGAACAACATTAAATTCATCAAACCAAAACATTAGCCTCTAAAAGCAAGCATTGTGATCTTGAATAAATGCACTCACAATTGATATGAGATGGACCGGAGGAGTAACAAATGACTACCTTTATGCTAAAATCAATGATTGAGCATCTAAAGGAGAATGTTTTACGGTGCAAGTTCACTCAAATTTTCGAGAATGCATATATGAGGTTCATCATCATCAATGATTGTTACATGACGTTTTGGGGAATAGAACCTATAAAGATCACCATCGATATCACTTCATATATGTGTGTTCGGTCTCCTTTCAAGGAAACCAAATGATCGAGACCAGGCGCATTAACCGCCTTAAAACTGAACATCACCTCATCACTACGTAAATTTACGAAATTTTATAGTTTAATCTTCAAATCTGATCGACAAAAATAACATCACGGTTACTTATACCTTCGTACGTCGGTGGCTTCTTTGGTAATTTATTGATGTCTTTGCATTCAAATTCTAAATGGGCGATAGTGGGTTGGGTAAACTTCTACTGCTTCGAGTGTTAAATTAATTATCTTGCAACAATATACGAGATAATGTGGCCAAAATTACCATCAAATTGATATTTACTTTTGTAGCATTTGAAATTTAAGAGTATGACATTCATTAGATGCTAACCTTCTTCAACACTATAAAAACCATGAGGTGCGACACAGCACGCCCGCCAAGTGGATCATCAATTCGCTCAATTAAAAAATTAGTAAACTCGCACCACACCATGAAAAAGTGTGTTAATTATGAACATTATTTTGATGGTGACCTATATCAACTAATGCTTTGAAATTAGAATTATGCCAGATTTAAATATGATTTGCCTCGTCACAATGAGCATTCTCCCATGGAACATTTTATATTATACCCTAAGCCTGGCCCTTCACCCACCATTGTGTGTGATCCATCATCACCACCAGGATAAAAACTCCTATTCTCATGTCTGCATGTTTATAACGTATACTAAATATAAGCATAAGAGGTAACTGTGTGATTTTTACGTACGTAAATCATGTGTTTTACCTGTGAACAGGAGGAGGACGACACACCGGGAGTCCTTCGAACATCTTTTGAATAGAATTACCATGTGGACATCCGAGTCAATGATCGATATCTTTTTATGCCTAATTTATAAATGACTAAAGGCTAACAGTTAATGATACATTATAGCGAATGTTGACATTTCAAACCTAATGCAATGGTACATGATTATATAGATGTATTAAAACACATATATAGCTCTTACCTTTTGGTCAAGTAGAAAGGTTCTTGCAATAGCAACATTGTTATATAGCAAAATCCCATGGGTTCACTTTTTACGCAATGTGTCCGGTGGCCTTACAATTGCAAAGACATAATTAAGCTCCCCTTTGCAACTTTTTTCGAGCGGCTGTTAAACAATTCATCAATTAACGTTCTGAGGCATTTACGTAGATGATAAAATTAATAACTAAAAACATACGGATCAAGAGATTATATCATAGTATCAACTTTCAAAATAATGATATATGAGGTACTCACCCTAAGCACGAGCCAACGACAAGATGAGCATATCCGGGTAACCTTCATCGAAATATATAGAATCATATAAGAGGAGATATTGATACTTATGTGTAAAGATTGTACCTTAAGCAAATCGGATTAGATTCTCAAGCATTACGTTTATAAAGCAAAACAAAACACAAAAACGAATATATCTTGATTTCTTTTCGATTATATGTTTAGATGCCTCATGACCTTCTGTACCACCGTTGGGCTAACAACTCGTAGTATGAGTTGCTTATGTAGTCGGTTCGAGGCACAGGTTTTAATTTCTTAAAACAATTACTGAAGCTAAATATCATTTCAAACATCTTGATCTAGAAGTTTTAGATTGATCTTTAGCTTTCTTTAGGTGACTTTCAAGTTTTAACCCATTTGACCCATTTATTATTTTAATCGTTAAAAAAATAAATCGACCCATTCACAAGTAAATGGATCATGTTGTGGCACCTCTAGCTTACTCACAAAAGAGGAAGGAGACTTTTCTGTAAAACTTTAAAAGCGTTGGGCATTGGCCGTTTTCGATGCACGGAAGATTTGGGTTCGCGCTAAGTAAAGCCTGGATCAACTACAATTGGCGGATTCTTTGATCCCCAAACAAAGATAAATTTTAGATTAGTTTAGGCGGATGGATCAAAAAATATATTAAAACCATGGAGAGGATTGTAAAATCCTCACTCTTTCCATCAAGCTCCCGGTATGATCGATGAAATTGGCATCTCTGCTAATGGAGGAGAATGCATGAGCCAGTGTCTGTATCAAGATAGACAAACATGAAGTACCAGTAAGTAAGAATGTAATGTGATCATCCTAAACACAAGATTCCATGTAAACAGTATGAATGCAAGCAATAACAAACAGTTTCCAGATGCAGATTAGGCTCGGCTGCTCAATTTTATCTAAATACATTTACACACATGCTACTACATATTTTATATAATTACATTCTTTCACAATTAAGGGGTGCTTGTTTAAGTTTTTTTTTTTGTCTATTTTCTTAGTTAATATCAATAACCTGAAGTTTGGGTTTGGGTAAATTCCTACCTTATGGCTTATTAAGGCTTGAAAGCTTTGTTTGCCACTTATTATACAAAAGCTAACCTAACCACTTAGCAAGAGTTTATAATCCTATCCATCATAAAGCCATAAGCTACTTACTAAAATCAAGTGCAATTTGAAAAATAAGCCTGAGCAGACACCTCATCTCTAAGCTACTTTGGGTTCAAATTCCACTTTGAATTGATATGGTAAAAAAATATGTTTAACTTATATATGAGGCACTTCTTTAATGTGACTCCTAAAGGTCGCTCATTTTTTGAGTACATATTAAACTTAAGCAAGACAATAAACAACAAATGATTGGTAATTTTGTGCCTCACCGACCCCTACCTTTAACATCTTTGTGATGTTTGGATTGTATACTCATAGTTATACACTAACGACGAAAAATCGAAACACAATTCATAGAGTTTATGTGAGATAGATTTTGGATTAAAAAAGTACTTGATTAACTTGACATCCTTTTCCCATCGGCATAGACCAAAGATGAGTAAAAAATATGCAACATAAAGGAGAAGCTATCAAATTCTTGATTTTTAATCAAATGGTCATTAACTTATCGATTTTAATTTCGAATTATGAATATTTATAAACCTTTGGGTCATCTTCAAAGAAAATAGACCTAACTTTCTGACGATTTAAAACATAAATCTGAGCCAAAACGTCACCTTGTGGTCGGACCAAAAATTTCAAAGAAAATTCTAATGTATGAAGTAAAACATGCATAGATATCATTTTTATTGGTAGTGAAAAAGAAAGCGATAAACCTGAAAGCCAAGAACGAAGAGCTTTTCTTGCTTAAAGGGAGTACTACAGCCTATGTAAGTAATGTATATTTCTGATCCAACTTCTATGGTGGATGACAATTCAATCTTCATAACCTGATCAAACAAAAAACGTGACAAAGAACCTGAAGGTGGTTTCAATTCAGTAGATGAAGTATATAATAAAAATTAGATATCCATAAAAACCAAGTCGATCCCACAAATGTTTCCAACTAATTTTCAAGAGTTAGGGTACAGATTATGATCTCATGATGGCCGCTTAGGGTTTTGACAATGATCTGATAATGGCCGCTTAGGGTTTTGGAATGTTTTGTGTTTTGGTCTTTTGAATGAATCGTTTATAGCTTTATGTTATTTTAGATTATATATTTTGGTCTGCAAAACTTATCACAAAACTTGGTATCCTATATAGGTTTCGAATTACAGAATCTCAACAAAAAATTTGATGGTTCAGCGGTTAAAACACCACATAATATCTACATGGTCTTGAGTTCGAATCCATGCAATTTGTATTTTTTATAAAAATATTCAACCAACGAAATTCAAAAGACAATTGCTTAGGTGGATAAATTGTGATGACATGGAAATATGATTTTATGGGATCTAAAGTGTCGTTTTATATTAGCGTCTCCTCTTATATATAATATATATTGCCACTCAAAGTATATAAAAATGTAAACTTGCCACTCATCTTTTAAACAACCTCTATTTAACACTAAACAATATAATGAGTGTTTATTTGCAATTCAACTTTATTAAAAATAAATTCTAATACTTGGTGATTTAACATGGCGAATAGTCCGTTAAGTCGCTGCCTCATCAATTTATGCAAGAACAAATTTGGTTAGAGAAGTAAAATATTACAAGATTAAAGCATCCATTTAAATACTCTGTAATACATATTATGACATTGGTTTTGATGAAAACATTTTTATATATTATAAGTTTCGGACAATTTTTTTTTTTTTTGTTTCTTTGCATTTTGAATTGGAGACAACTAGGTATATGTATGTATGCACCTCCACTTGATACTAATTCATTTTAAGAGTAAAATAAGTCTTAAAAGTATAGCATATGTGATTAGTTGTGAAATTTTGCTACCTAATATGATGAACCAGTTGTGGAAATTCAATATATTACAATATATAATCAATGATTTAAGTGGGAAATTCAATATACTAATTATCCTCCATAACTCAATTCAGAATAGCATATAATGATCAACAATGGGATTTAACGTGAGCAAATTGCCTCCTCATTATTTGCATTTGAAAATTGGATGCTTGATTATTCTTTTAATGAATGTCGATCCGGCAAATGGATTATTTAATGGCACGAGGTTGATATGCAAACGTTTTGATCCTAATGTCATCAATACTGAGATTGTTGTCAGACAGCACGCTAGAGTTAGAGTGCTTTTGCTAAGAATTCCTCTTGCTCCATCTGAAGAAGACATGTTCCCTTTCAAACTAAAGAGAACACAATTTCTAATGCGACTTAGCTTTGCGATGACTATTAATAAAGCTCAGTGCCAAACAATTCCAAATGTGCGTGTTTCATTATTGATGTAATGTTGTGTTTCAGGAAGTTTTGCGATTAGCGTGTGTTGTTAGTTTTACGCGACGATTAGGTTGTGTTGTTAGAGCACAAGGTATCACAATGATGGATAACACGTTATTGGTATGCCACTTCAGCGCCACATCATTCACCTCCCAATAACACACCAGTAACTAAAACACTCATTCCTCATAACACACCACTAACATGTTATTGGGTCCTACAAAATACCCCACTAAAAACACTCACTCACTCACAATCAAAAAACGAAAAACACAAAATAAACAAATGGCTTGAGCCATTTCACTAGCTCATATGTGTTTGGCTCACCAATGGCACAAAGTGACGGTACCATTTGGCTCACCAATGGCACGAAAATGAGACGAATGGCATGTTAAATGTCATGCATACCGTGTGCTCTTAGTTAGTATTTCAAGAAGTTTTACGTGTGTTGTTAGTTAGTATTTCATTATTGATGTAATGTTTTCTTTATATGTCGTTTGATGCATGTTAAGAAATTTTGTAACAATTGATTTATCGCATGTTACAACCGTTTGCAGTTACATTTTGATTTTTTCACGTTTTATTTTGAATGTTATACAAATCACTTACCACAATATCGCATATCGTTAATTGTTTGCCGCTAGAAACCGGCGCCACTTAGCGCGGGTACTCGCCTAGTAGTTCTAAACGAGTAAATAGGTTGAAATTTCCTGTCTTTGATAAATAAGTAACTTGCTAATTATGATAACATATGCGATTATAAGTAGCAAGTACAAATCAAATTCTTTGAACACGACAATTGTAGAAGGTTGTAAGAATTTTTTGTGGGATTTCTAAATTGTTTATTCGTTTAACCCATTTTTGTGGGACTTATAAGAGTATATTACATCCGTGTTTTACTAATTAGTGTATCTTTGTGTACTTATAGGTGCACCACAGTATGTCAAAGAGGACGTCACAACTATGTTAGAATTTTAAAAAGGTATCATTGCTTATCTAACACTGATAATCTATATGTTCATAATAAGTAAAGATGGTGCCTTCGTAAATGTACCCATTCGATATACAACCAAGATAATCTTCTTTTCCATCGACTCTTTATGTCCATCTAAGCAAAAATCATTTTCCATAAGCCCAATTTGATAATAAGCCAAAAACAGTTGCTTATGAGCATTTCAAATTTTACATAAGCTCATAAGTACTCTAAATAAGGTAAAAAAGCAAGCGGTTCGTTACTCTTCATAATTTACCCGCATTTATAAACTACCAGTTATAGAAAGAATAGTGACATTTATTCTATAGACTATTAATGATTCTTTGATTTTCAAGTCCTAATTTTTCTTGTATAGTTTTAGCTCTATTGTTATCTCCATTGATATAGTATCTTAATTTTTTCATTAATCTTTAGAAGACACGATTAACAATGGCTTTTTGAATTTTCCTATCCCAAATGTTGTGCTTTTTCCGTATCACTTTTCGGCACCTTTGGTTGCATAGTCGTCATAAGCATATCCATTTGATTCATGATCCCATGACCGTCTCCTCATGGGTCAAACCATCTTGTGGCTCATTCGGTATATATTACAAGAAACCCGTGCTAAAGTTTTAATTGACCCATTTGGTATTTTGATAAGTGCATGTTCGTTCAAAAAAAAAAAAAAGTGCATGAATCAAAATAGTGAATGTTCAACAATTTTAAAGAATGAACTAATGGTTAGGTTAAACACAACATTAGTGCTTATAGGGTTTATTGGGATTGCTTATTAGATTAACTTATTTCGGTATGTTTGGGATTTCTTACTACACTACATATAGGGGCTGCTTCCGATTTTCTATTAGAGTAAGTACTTTTAAGGGGTGTTTGTGATTCCTTATGATACATGTTTTAGGTTCCGGTTTTCTCCCACATACATTCATATGATTGTGGCCACTTTAAAACTGAAGAGCAAGATAGAATTGAAGGTTATGTGCTGCAACAAAGACGGAAACTATATAAGCTACACTACCAACATTGTTTACAAAGAAGTTTTATATATGCTTTAAATGTACCAGGTTTATTTTATTTGGTTTTGCTACAAACTTTCATATATCATATACCATATCAGATTTCTTATTTCATTGTCATATGTTGGTCCGTTTATGAATGTTTACATGATATCTTATTTTTATCAATTAAACTCATGAAGCTAGCCGCCCATCCGAGCGGGCTATGATGGTTAGTTTTCATATAAATCACTAAACAAGTAATAGTGCTTTTCATGTTATAATAATGCATATGTATAACAACTAGTGTTTACATATTGGGTAGATATATACATACTTGGTATGTATTATAATGGGTAATAGAATGGGTAGAAGTTTAAGTATTTAACCCATTGACTAAATACATTAAATGTAGTTGGGTAAAACCCAAATTCCATGACCCATACCCATGGAGCATAATCCATAACCCATGACCCATTGCATGACATCATGCATAAGTCATAATGGGTATTATCCATGACCCATGGAGCTAACCCATAACCCATGGACTAGATGCATTGCACCTTCTAGATACATTGTATCTACTTGGATACCAATGGTCCAAATTTTAGGACCCATGACCCATAACCCATGACCTAAAACCCATGGGTAAAGAGGAGCGTCTCACGGATCCATCTGAGTACACTAGACGGATCCCTCCAACAAGGGATCCGTGGAATAGTAGCATGTTTTTGTCTATAAATAGTGAGCCATTTCTTCATTGTTGGTGGCCATTCCTACACATACTTTCACCTAACATTGTAAACTCTCTAACCTCAGATCCAAATGATCTTTCTATGTAGTTTGTGTTTGTTTTGTGTGATTCTCTAGGTTCCTCTTAAAGGCGAGATCACCACATCTTGAAGTCGAGCAAGCTCAAGTCCATGAGTTGCCATGCTTCGTCATCATCAAGACTACTGAAGTTCTCTTGTTGATAGTTCTTTCTTCCTCTCTAGAAGTGTTGTGTATAAGGCATTAGTGAAGAATGTCAAAAGGGTCAAGACGAAGGCATTAGTGAAAGGTGCCAAACGTCCGTGTCAAAGGCATTAGTGAAGGATGCCAAAAGGGTCTAGACGAAGACATTAGTGAAAGATGTCAAACGTCCGTGTCAAAGGCATTAGTGAAGGATGCCAAAAGGGCCAAGTCAAATGCATTAGTGAAAGGTGCCAAAAGATCATGTCAAAGGCATTAGTGAAAAATGCCAAGGGTGTACAATCGATATGGTGCATCGATGTACAAATAGAGATAGGTTGTGTCCAAGGATATTGATATCCTTGATGATGTTTTAATAAGGAGTGGGTCTCCTTTGGGATAGGTGTTGTGTAGTGTTGGGTAGTAGTTCCTCCTTTGTAATGGAACGCGATATCTAGCCTTGTCACCGGATAAAGTGTAAGCGACGTTGTGATAGGTGTGGTTCTACCGTGGAAGAACCCGGTGTCTAGCCTTGTCTTAGGAAAAAGAGTAGGCAACGTTGTGAAGGCTTCTCCGCCATAAGGAGTTGTGTCGTGTAGTGATAATGAACTCTCGAGTAGGTGACTCGGGAAGTGGAGTAGGCAAGGAAGGTGTTCTTGTGGCAGAACCACTATAAACACTCGTTTCGTGATATTATATCATAAGTTTTTCTTTAAAAACAATTGTAATGTTCTTCATTTGAAAGAAAATTTGTGCCCGTTAATGCCCGTTTAACTTTTAAATGTGCAATATATATCCATTTCAAAAAAGGATTGCTAAATACTAAATACTTTTATTTTTATCGGCAATTAACTGTATAACAATATTTACACCAAAAACTAGCTCACACGTCGTAAGCAGGAGTTGAACTCACAATCATTTGGTTGAAAAACTTCTCAAACAATAAAAAGAGACATTTGGTGAGACTTTTCTATTTTTGAAGTTGTATATTATTCGAAGTTCGTCGACCATACAAGAATTTAGCATCAAATTGTAGAAGATTGTAAACTTTTTTTTAATCTATTGAAATTAGCAATGTCGTTTTGAATCTACTAAAACTAGCAATGTCGTGTCGCTATGTAGCTTCATTTATACTAGTTTACGTCTCTTCAAACTTAGTGATTCATATAGAAGTACTTATGTCTTGCATCTTGACCATTTTCTTAGAAAACTTTGGGCCAACGCCTAACTTCCCAGTTCCCCCTACCTCGCCTTCCAGTAGCTTGAGTTTGATCCATGAAGTTGTGAATTCCATGTCTAACATTTAGACCTCAACCAGAAAATCTTTAGATCAAAGTATCAAACTCGAGCAACTAAAGTAATACTAATATGGATCAAATAAGAATCCAAAGAAAATATTAGCCCAACATCGAGTCCTAGTGGTTCTTACTTATTGGGTTGGCCCAAATCACATGATATAGATAACTCACTTTTTCAGTTTTTTTGGGAAGTTAATAAATTTTCATCAAATGTTTTAGACTGCATTACTTTTCATTTTTCAATGTGAAAACTTTAAAGTATGACCCTTTTTTGCTAACTTTGACTATCCAAATTTAGAAGTAAACATTAAAGTTTGACTAAAGAGTCAAAACTTTTGAAAGATTGGAACCACAACTATTGTTGTCCTAAGAATCTGGTCATCCATATAAACCAATTGATCATATCTTTTCTATCAATAAATCAAATCATATCTCCTAAACTTTCTCTTAACCAGCCTCCAGGGCTGCTTCAACATCTCCTAATAATTACATGACACCATCATGTCTTTGATTTTTCGTAATATCGAAGCAGGATATTCTTTCAATTCTATCTCTCTCACTCTCTATTGGCCTCCTGTCTCTACTTTTTATCATAAGTTTAATCCACCTTACAACTTTTGCCACCACGACGTCTGCCACCACCAATGTCCGTCTTAGCTTCATACGCAAGTCATCCAAAACGCTTCCCATTTTCCGTGAAGCACCTGCGTTTCGCAATGGTGATGAGTGCACCAATGACCTTGTCCATGTAGCCATGACTCTTGACTCAAACTACCTTCGTGGGACAATGGCGGCTGTCTTATCCATTTTACAACATTCATTTTGTCCTGAAAATGTGTTTTTTCATTTCTTATGGTCACGTTACGATGAAGAAATCTACACTACCATTAAAACTACATTTCCATACCTCAAGTTTAAGGTATATATATTTGAATCAAGTAAAGTTCGTGGGAAGATATCAAAATCCATCCGTCAAGCACTTGATCAACCATTGAACTATGCTAGAGTCTACCTTGCGGATATATTGCCAATGAACGTTAACCGTGTGATATATTTGGATTCAGATATTGTGATGGTTGATGACATTGAAAAGTTATGGAAAGTTAACTTGGAAGACAAGGTGCTTGCTGCACCAGAGTATTGTCAAGCAAACTTCACGCGCTACTTCACGAATAATTTCTGGATGGACCCTGAAATGCCTAAAACATTCAAGGACCGGAATCCGTGTTATTTTAACACGGGGGTGATGGTTGTAGATGTTCATAGATGGAGAATAGGTGGATATTCATATAAAGTAGAAGAATGGATGGCAGTGCAAAAGCAAAGGAGGATATATCACTTGGGTTCATTGCCGCCTTTTTTGCTTGTTTTCGCTGGGCATATTAAAGGAATTGATCATAGATGGAACCAACATGGTTTAGGTGGTGACAACATTGAAGGAAGATGTAGGAGTTTGCACCCTGGTCCGATTAGCCTGCTTCATTGGAGTGGAAAAGGTAAACCATGGTTGAGATTAGACTCGAGGAAACCTTGCGTGGTTGATCACTTGTGGGCCCCTTATGATCTTTACCGCTCATCAAAACATAAATTGGAAGAATGACAAGTATACATCGTTTGATCCAAAAAGGCAAGAACCGAAGGTAAATGAAAAAAGGAGTTTTGGTTAATTTGGTTATCTCACTATCGGTGTGCACACTGTTACCGAGAAATGACATGGAGGGCGGTCTCGTCTATGTCTATCTAATCAAGTTTATCGATCTTTCCAACAAAAATAAAAACAGAAACAGAAACAGAAACAGAAACAGAAACAGAAACAGAAAAGAATCATGTGTGGGAATGTATCTGCAAGTGCAAAAACATCATGTTTATTCCTCAACCTCAATCATGTTTTAACCTCTCATCTTGTAGTTAAGTTAGTGATTTCAGATATTGCAAATGTAGAGTATAATGTAGGAAACTTTACGTAGTGAAAAATGTTTAAAGCTAATATAGATTCACACTTTTTTTTTTTAAACTTAACTACCTATAAAATGCTACCGTGATCAACATTGACATCTAAACAAAGAAAGCCTAATTAATCACGAACGTGAACTCTAATCTCTCGCTTCGGCTGCAATGAAGCAACTAACTGAATACGAAATAAGAAATAAAACATGAATGGGTTTATAGTTTATACTTGTATATCTTCTCAAGCAACACTGATGCCCAAATCAGAGGTGGGTTCGACTCTATGTGATTCTGCAACAAGGAGACGGCCTCGTTGGGCACGTGGAGGTAAATGCTTTGCAGGCTTTCTTGACCCTCCACTCCAAGGTAAGAAAACTCCAGTGCCACCACGTGGTAACCTTCGTGGGCTCATTACCATTGGACGAACTGGGGCTAACATAAGCAGCTGTGGTGCACGAAGGACACCCCATTTGGGGATTGCACCCGTTGTATCAGAGGTCTTGAGAGTTGGAACATTCGGTTGCCAAACTGTCATGCTTTGTGCCATGGGGGCTGTTGGTAATGAAATGTGCTCAATGTTTTCTATCCGGACTTTGAAGAATGTGACACTGATTCTTTTAGTTGGAGATTGGCACATGACGTGCCGTGCCATGTCAGCGCTGTTTCCCCTCATTACTAAAAGTGATCTGTACAATTACATTATGTCAAATATTTATTATTATTTACTGAATTTTGAGATTGTACATTTTGAGAGGAATATAAGCTTACCCTTGATTTAATGAAAGCATGAGCGGTCCTTTGTAGTTTCCATCATTGTCGCATACTAAAGTACGGCCAAAGGCCATTGTTGATTCAGAAAGAAGCAGAGTGGAGATCGGTTGTTCTAGATGAGGTGGTTTTAAGAACGGTTGCGAAAATTCTCCCTGTGTAACAAAAGTAACATCTGGTTCAGTTTATGTATCATGCTAGACAACATGTGTGATTGTAAATGGTACAAGTTAAGATATATACCTCATCAAAAAAGCTTATGATGCAGCTGTTTGGTCGTCTGTTTTCAGAAATCAAATGATACTGAATCAAATGCTCAATGACGTCTTCAAGAGGAGCTGGAATTGGCTCGATGTGGCCTATAGACGTATCAATGTTAATCATCAGTTTAGGCAATTTTTTGTAATAAATGGTGAATGTGTTCCAGAAAATCGTTACAAACTGCACATTCTGGTAATGTATTGCGAGTAAGCATGATTAAATAGCTAAATTTCCGTTGCATATATTGGTATAAAGTAAACAGTACTGTATGTTATGGAATTTTAGCCTTTACTTATAGAGGACGCTTACTTTCTAGAGAGTTACTTGAAGCATCATCTTTTACATGGCCGAAAATAGGAGCTCCAAATTGAATGAGTTCTCTCTTGATTGCTTTCGACTGTTGGTTGTACTTGATGAACGTCTCACCTGATCACAGTCATACAAAATCAAGAATCAATACTTTCGTTCCCGAAAGGTCCTCTGTTTTTTAGAAAGCAAAACAAATGAGATATTGTTACAAGACTATTCAGATCAGTCTATCTAATGTAATAAAGTTTCAGATTGATGTGGTCTTAGACACTGTCTCGGTATTATAAAAAGTGTCTTTAGAGTTTCTTGACAAAGAGTAACGATAACTAGGTAAAAAATTTCTTTTCAGTACTTCTAGGCCGAAAAAGTTATAGATATTCATCTTGCTGTTTAGAAAAACTTTTTGGAGCAAAGTGAAGCTATAAGATAATATCGTAAAGGAAATTAATTATCAAACCTGTTCAATCCCTTACTATCTCAAAACTTCCTCCCAACAGGGAAAGAACTAGTTTAACTATAAAAGCATCACGAATCACAGGATCCACCTGAGAGTTCACCATTCTGACCAGCCACTCGTAGTTCATTCACATAGTCAGTCAACTTTGATAGCTCGGTATCATTAAGTATGTCTTCATACATCTTCAAACCTCTTACAACATTAACCTGTTATGCAAAGTTCAGTATCAATTAGTTCAAGTGCAAAGCTTTGAGCATATTATGATTGGTCTTAATGACTTTTGATAAAAGGAACTCGCCATATGTCCTTTTACAGACTCCTTGGCTACGAACCCTTTCGTCATCTTGATCTGAGCACGCCGAGCCTCCCAGTCTTCTTCTTGGACTGAGCAAATCTCATTGCTTTCTGCTACCAATTCAACTTGGTTTGAGCATACCTCATTGTTTTCTGCTACCAATTGAACTTCTTGAGATCCTGCAGTCAAATATGCATGAATGAATCAGTACGTTTATACTATCCATCAAGAACAATGCAACATATATTACATTAAATGGAAGATGCATCCCTTATCAAAACTTTTTAAAATGACAGTTGCTAGACATTTTTATAGTCTCATATGTTTAATCATACTCCGTGCTAGGTTACTCGTGTATTCAAACTTAGAGATTATCACACATTACTTAGAAACTAATTGCACGTGAAGAACCTCAACCCTTGTAGTGACTAGAAATATACTCGAGACGTACTGTTTAACTAGATAGAAATGATTCTTACTATTTGGTCATGTAAAACTATTGTGTTGACAAGAGTACAGTAGGCAAATTAAGTCCCAAGTACTAGTAGACAACAGAATTATATTCTGATAAATCAAGTTTTATTCAGTTAGTACTAGATCATTGTTTATGAAGTTAAACATGGCAATTTCACAAGAATTGGTTACATAATTTTGTCATAGTAATCATAGTATAAAGTGTATTTTATTAAAAAAAAATGGCAAATGTAGCGAAAGGACTACGGTTAAGATATTCAGACAAGACCCCGTGCATTTAACCTCTATCAACCAACTTTATGTAAAACCAATTGTGCATATTTTTGTTTCTTAAATGTAGCTCTTAGGGCTATATTTAGCAAAACCAATTTTTTTAACACCATAGAGGTACAAACTATATTCTTTTTTAAGGAACATTTTAGACCATTAATAGTGTGTTAACTCTAGTTGCTCCATTCAAGGAATTTACAAAGGAATCGGATCCAATGACTAAAGAAATACCATTTGGCATGTGGTGACATCCGTTATAACGGATCGAAAACATGATAGTCCAATCTCCCATGTCCCAAATCACCACAAAATAGGTACAATATATGTTAGTAACTTTTTTAACTAGTATAGTAGTTTTTTATTATACCATGTGGATTTGTTTTTAGAGTTAATGAATTCAGTTTATACCAGCAACTCTGGGAGAATATTTTGATTAAAAAATGTTAGCTATGTGAACACGATGAAATAGTATAGTAACCTTCAGTTGACTATTTCTACACCACAAAAATAATGTGTTAAAGAAACTTTTAAAAAAAATTATGTCATGATGAGAGTGTGCACTAATTAGATGGACTATTTTCGTTTTGCTCTTCTATTCAAGTTGAAATTCTAATAAAAGTTACCGCGCTCATGGGTGGTTTACTGCAAAATGCTTGTGACTAACGTCAGTAGACTGTAAGAGGTTTCGGGTCAATTCTAGTTGAGTGCAAACAACGTTGAAATAGTAAAGTCAACTTAGCTTTACCCGGTTTGAGCGATGGATTCAAACACATGAATTAGTCGAGAAAAAAATGTTAAAAACTACGCTTAAAGAAAAACTTCTAATAAAGGTTTGCTCTTTTTTTAATATATAGAAAGTGGCGAGGTCCCCCCATATATTCGGCCCAGTCATTTGGTTAGAATTGTTTCACTATTCCCGAAACTAACAGTCAATCGCTGACACCAATTCAGAAATCAGAATGACATTGAAATGCTCACTCCCATCAATTCACACTACTGTTAACAATTTTTACATTCTTGTCTCTTGTGGTAAATTCATTAACCTTCACGTAAAACGTTGGTTAACGAAAATGCTGATCGGTTATGTGGAATGAAAAGTTCTGATTGAGTTAGCCACATGCTCAAGAAGCGCTTACTAGCTTTGGGTAACATGATTTATTTATCTTCTAATTTCAAGTTAACAGATAAAAATGTTACTAAACTTTGCGAAAATATTGGTCAAAGTTAATGAGTTTTTTATTCACTTTGAGCCAAGGTTGTTGCTACCAAACTGCCCCTTTTAAGTTAAAATTCGTAAAATAAAAGGACATGAATGTCAGCCTAAATTAGAAGAAAAAAAAAATATTAATTTTCATTTTGTTACATGTGTATTTATATACTTAAAATCGTCATAATAATTATCACTTTGATTTTTTGAGTCTTTCTTGTTCACTTTATTAATTAATATTTTTATTTGTGTTATATAATCTTGATGAAAATTATCTTAGAATAAAAATACATTTAAAACCCGATCTATTTATATATTTTATATCAGTATTATATTACATGAATAAAAATATTTATGATCAAAGTTGAATAAAAAAACAAAAAAATGTTAAAAGTAGACAATTATTATAAGACGGAGGTAGTAATTCTTTAACAAAAATAACTATTAACCATTTAGGGTGGCTTAGTATTGAAAGCTATGTGAGAAAAAAAAGAAAAAAAAAAAACCTTTTTGATGCAAATAACTCTGAAGTCATCACATTAACCTCTTTAAAAAATGTGTAACGGTAAGTTCAAAACTCGTTAAACAGTCGGTTAAAAGATTGAAAAACCATGATTTAAAAAAAGATGCAGATGAATATTAAATTCACAAACCAATCAACTTACAATCAATACACTGATTGAAACTTAACTGCTTCTGAAAAAACAAATATTAAAAAAAATATAGACATCAATAAAGTTACAAGCTCCCCTGTTAGATACCCTGGCACTTCACTTTCTGTGCAAATATTTATTTATCTATACGTGCCAACATGTATCATATATTTATATTAAACATGATACATATATGTATAAGTATTTAATTTCATATATGCACAAACTTATAATCATAAGGAGTACTAATAAACTATAAAGAAAATTACATATAACATAAAAACAGGACAATAAGATCTAATCATATAACCATATATACAGATCAAACACAATTGTTGGAATGCAAATATAGATCAAAACCAGTATCATAACGAGAGGCGGACCCAAATATGGATAAAAAAATACTTCTTGGGTCCGCCCTGATCAAAACTACGGATCATATATTACTTACTAAATACAGTAAAAATAACGTACCTGTATCAGCAATTATTTCAGTATCGGATAAATCATTTCTCTTAACCTCAACATCATCATTTTTAACAACATCATTCGATTCAAAAACAACATCTTCATCCACTTTTTCCTCATTCACACGTACCAAAACATCATCAACAACATCTTTAACCTCGTGAATATCTCGCAGTCTCGTTTTCTCCTCAGCCACTTTTTTAAGCTCAAGAGTAACATCAGCAATCGAGAAATACTTTTGCATCTGAAGAATCGGTATCCAATTCAGCCTCCTACGATGAATCGCTCCGAAAACAGACTCATATTCACATCTACCATTTTCTAGCTCGGACAAATGACTACATAATGCGTCAATAATAGCATTTGCTGCAGCAAATTCCCCTCTAAACCATGAAATGACCGCGTCCTTTGCATATGATGCCGGTAGCAACATATCTGCTTGTTGTACCGGCATCATTGCTGGGACGCGATCTGCCGCGGCCATTGATGGGGCCATTTTGTATAGACAAAATATGAAAATTTTTATGTTTTTTTTATGGTGGTGAGTTTGGAGAATTTTTAGAGAGGAGAAAATGTAGACATGTACATGTGTCATGTTCATGTATGTGTGTATATATATAGTGATTGAGTGAATGTGAATTTTGACAAGTAGGTAAAGTGTAGGGTTCAAAGTGTAACTTTTTTGTGTCCGTACGTGTTGGGCAAGTTGCTGACGTGGCAAATTGTGATTTGTGTATTTTGGTTATGTGGCATTTTTGTTGGCGAAATTGTCTTGTAGATTAGAACAAGGATTAGGAGACTAATTATTCATTTCCTTTTTAACAAGTTTTCCAAATTTATTAGAGCATATCATTAGGGATGTAACTAACATTAAATATGATCGAATGTACAAATTTTTTGAACTGTAATATAGAAAAATGCATTTTAATTATTTGTGTTTCGACGTTAAATTAAATTAAAAAATTATTGTTTTTATAAAATTAACATTCATCAAAAAATTCATAGAACGCGATGCGTGGACGGAGGATAGTGTATACAAAAGGGGTGGTAGCTACCGAGTTTTTAACATCGAGTTTAAATTTGACATTTTACTTATTGTAATTGTCGTTTTCCATATAACATCTTGAAAATTTTGTAAAATGGCCCCCTAAATTGATTCGTTATACTTTGGCCTCCGTTAGAAGTGTTCAATTCCGTCCCCTTACGATCGCCATCGCGAAACCTAGTCCTCCTTCTGCATATCATAAATGTCTAGTTTGTGATTTTGGTTGCGAACGAAAGGGTATTAACTATTTAGGTCGAACTAGTATTTAGGTTCAGTTTTGATTCGGTTCAGTTTATTACACGTAGGTTTAGCTAACTTGAAGTTAGAAGATTAGCAAGTAAGAGGCTCTTAAATTAATTGCAATTTGTGACATCACAACGTCTTCAATCAATATGGTAGACTTTAGTGGAACGTATATATGACAGCAAATAAATAGTTATCTAGAAGGGAGAAAATGAAATCCGACATTATAACATGTGTATGTGCATTAAAGCTACAAGACAAAATAGTTCATGTTCTTAGATGACATAGTAGCTTTTTATGAACACAAATAATGACGAAGACATATTAATATTGATGCCAAACTATTTGTGTTTTTTGTTAGAAGCTACTCTTTTTGTGATAGTTATTAGGGCAGCCGTACTTATTATTGTGTTTAACTATCGGTAGGACTATGTACGAGACGAGCCGAGCCCTGACTCGATCAAGCTCGAGCTTGATTCATTTAGGTTTAGAAAATCTCATTTCGATCTCGGTTCGTTTCAAGCTACAAAATAAAAAGTCGAGTTTGGCTCGATAGTTATTCACGTGGTTGTTCCGGAGCAGTAGGAAGTCGTTGAATCAGGTCCATGCCAGATTATCGTCAACAAGTTGGCGTATTCGTGGGATAGCGAATAAACAAGTTCGTGTTCTCATATTAAAAGCACTGCGTACATCCTTGCTTTATTCAAAGTTCTGGGACCACGTCCAATCCACTTTGGTACCTTTCTTTTTATGTTTAAGTACATCTTGGTACCTGCGCATGGTCCAATTCACTTATGCAGTCCTACAAATATGCAAATAAGGTCCTACCATGATAGTTTGAAAACTAATGATTTTCTTTATTCTACACGTGCTTATCATGAGCCTTGCCTGGTCAATTATCACGTGGTCAAATCTATTTATGGTCAAGCATCTTCACGTGCAATAAAATATCATGTTAATTGCATATTTTATTCTTTACATAAGATTATATTATGATAAATCTTTACATAAGATACAGAAAAAGGAAAACATCCGCACGATCGGATCTATTTTATCTTTTAATCCGCACGATCGGATCTAAGCAAAGCCCGCACGATCGGAGCTATTTTATCTTTTAGCCGCGATACATTCGCGCAGATACTATTTTACGATTGCACGCGCTGTTCGGCTCAAACAACGCGATCGCGATAAATCTACCGCGTAAGACCTTGCGTTCGAGAGATCTTCGCAGAGACGCAGCGCTGCGAATACCACGATGCTAGTCGATCGCCACGATGCGACTTGGACCAAAGGCCGTGGTATAAACATCTGCGATCATCCGAAGCGTTCGAGTCTATGCGGTTAAGATATATCCATACGTGTTTATTAGTCGTGATCGCGATACATCCATCCGAGTTTTCTTTTATACATTAAAAAAAATCTCACGATAGGTTTTCTTTTGAAACAAAACAATTGTTTATGTAGTTTATACAACCTCGCGATAGGTTTTATATTTTTTATGCTATGTGCGGTATATTATTTATCTATATGCTATATATTGCTTAATTTTATTAGGTTTTATATCTTTGCGATTCGCGGCATATACTTTTAATCTGATTCATTCGGTGTTTTTGTGATTAAATAAGTTTAATGCTCTCACACGAGTAGCATCATCAAACTTGGGGGCTACCGGTGCATACTACTACATGTTTCCATGCGCGGTATATTGAGCGGATCAAAGGCAATTTAAATATTCACATCAACTTGCCGCACTAACATGCCGCGAGGCGTCCTCCGTCGGTTGTAAAACTTCAGCGCGGCCGCGCCTTATCTGTGAGCACGTCTTACGTCGTACCTCTTTATCGCCAAGACAACGCCACTATCTTGTGACGCGTCTTACGCCTTCGTCGCACCTCTTATCCTCGCGGCCCTTATCTTATCTTGGCTAACGTCTTCATCGCACCTTTATCGCAAGCGCGCCGCGCCTTATCTTGTGATCGTCCTACGTCGCACTCTTTGTCGCGACACGTACAGCACTACATGTCTGAAGCACGTCTTCGTCGCACCATGTTGTGTCGTTCTTGGTATAAAAGGTACGCCTGCTCGACCGTTGGGCTCGACTCGTTAATAATTTTTTATATATATTTATTTATTTATTAAACAAAATATAAAAAAATATGTTAATAGTGAGCTCGTTTAGCAATGAAGCTCGGGCTTGTTTTACATTTTCTATTATACCTATATGTGTATAAATATTTATAGCTCGTTTAAACTCGCGAGTTTAAACGAACTTTGTATATAAAGCTCGGGCTCGTTTAATATATAAGCCCAAAATTAGGCTTGAGGTCGTTAATGTTTGACTCATTACATACTTTTACCAAGCCGATACTGAGTTGCTCACGACCAGTTCGGCTCGTTTACTTCCTTAGTTAACGGTACATATACTTAATAAGCTTGATCATAACTAAGACTCATGTAGGTAATGAATCTTATTTAGCTTATAGACGAGTTAAACTCAAAGTCATAGCCATACACGCTCATACTTGATAAATAATTAATTTGCATCTAAATTCACATTTCTATAAACAAATTAAGTGACCAATTGGTTTTCAATAATTTTATATGATGTTAACTATACTCTATAGGTAATAGACAATGAAAATAATTGAATTAACAAAACAGAACATGGCACTATCAGGCCACGGCTGCGATGCTATTTGGAGTTTTGGACCATTAGACGCACCACGCCGCCACTCCCCCACATAGCTACACTATTCTTTCTTTCTATGCATATTAATATCTCTAACTTGCATATATTTTTTTATTTTAATAAATAAACGCTATGAGATTTTAGACTATCTTTGATATAAGAAAAATTGTCAGCCGCTATTCTTATGAAAGAGCATAAGGTATGGGCAATACTAATAAAACGTTATTCGTATGTCACATCATACACCTCTTAATAATAAAATACTAACTAAAACACACGTACCTCATAACACACCAATAACACCACCTGTAGGTCTCACAAAATACCCACTAAATATACCCACCCACCCAACAACAAAAAAAACCTTCTATGTAAAACAAGTGACAAATGAACTTAAATTATAAAAATTCCTAAAAAAAAAGCCACCCTACCTTATCTTCTTCCTCCATCTCAGATACCTGCCTCACTTCTCCATCATATATCTGCAAAATCTTAAAAACCCAAACACAAACACAATACAGAAACACAACACACAAACACAAAATTCACGCAAGCACAACACACAATATAAAACCCACTTAAAAAAAGAGAGGATAACCGATGGCGCCTGCCATTGTATTGGCGAAATCACCTTTGGCATACGAATGGCGGGTTGCAAGGTTCGGGAATGGCGCTGCCATCCGTCCTTGTTATTGCGTTTGGCGTGTTAAAAACCTCCCTCACTGTGTGCTCTAAGGTTTAGACTGATGAGCTCTCACTCTGTACATCTTTTTTGAATGTCGACATATGTGTTTTCACTTTTCACTTACAAAATCTCAAGTAATGAGCATTTGTTTATTTTATTCAGGAGTTGGGTTGAACACATGACTTACTTTTCTAAGAACTTTGACTACCGATCAACTCTGCGCTTGCGGTTGGGTGATATCACAGCCACACGAAGGCAATGCCTTAGTGGTTACAAGTGAAACAACTTCGACAAAAACAGTGAAAGAATTTTAGGCAGTTTAAGTTTGTGCGATTAGTAGGCGCGTGTCTCGCATATTTATTGGTTAAAAGTAATTACCACAACAAACATTTCACACTCAATTCTGAAATAAACATTTTCAGCGAGTTTATCAAAATTGACATTTTGGCCGAACAAAGCATTTGCTCTCCAATTCATTCACCCACATATCATCGCTACAAGACAAAGAACATAAAGAGCAAATGTTTTGCTCTCTTTCCCAATTTCTCTCCGTCTCGCTACAAGACAAAGAATATGGAGAGCAAATGTTTTGCTCTCTCTTCCAATTACTCTCTGCCTCGCTACAAGATAAAGAACATAAAGAATAAATGCTTGCTCGCCTCATGTTTGCTCGCCCAAAGTATCGATTTTGATAAAATAGATTTAGATGGTTCATTTTGATAAAAGTGAAAGTAAAGTATTTATTTAAAAAAATTCCCACAACTCTCTGGTCAACATTTATTCTGGAAGCCAAATATTTTCTCCGTATAAAATATAAACACAAACACCATTTTTGTTTAACATTACTGTGCAAATTCGATCATGTGACCAAATCTTGTAACGAAAATGTTGTAATGTATGGAAATTGTAGTAATGATGGAAGGGATCATCGAGTAAGCTCGACTCGAGTTAGAGGATTAACGGCCGTTGGATTCTGATCGAGGCAAGATTAAAATGACACTTTTAATCTTGGCTGATCAGAATCAATAGTGATAATCCTTTAACTCGAGTCAGTCCCCACCAACTGAGAGGATCCTCTTCCCAGTAATGATATCCTACTGTATCATAACTTTACTTACTTATAAAAGTGTATGTTCATTAGTGAAACTTAAAATTGAATAATGTTAGTGGATTATTATACATTTGATTAAAACTTGTAACAACATTTATCAATAAATTAATATTTTAAATATTGTTTAATCTTTAAAGTTTTATCAGTTTTGATTTTAACCCATAGACTTTTTTTTGTATAAATTAAACCTGTAAATTTTGTATCAAATGTCAAACCAAAAGCATAATTTTACAAGTATAATTATTTATCACTGTACACCGTTGTTTTATGCAAAAATATTCATATATTATCATTTACGTGGCGATGAATAATGAAAGAATTAAGTTAGAGGAAATTCTTGCCAAGTTCATGTGCCAATAATTGGGAGACCAACTCATGCAACATGAAAGGCTTGTCGTTTTCTTTTCCAAATTGTATTATCAAAATGATTCTAAAAAAGCATTGAGCACTAATGTAAATTGTTAACTAGTTAATTAAACTATCTACCATTAATTTATAATTATTGCGTGTGTTTTTTGTTGCAAGAAAATCAAGAATCTTGTTTATAAATACAGTAAAACCTCTATAAATTAATAGTGTTGGGACTGAGATATTTTATTAATTTAGCGAGATATTATTATATCGATAAATTAATAATTTATTAATTTAAAGAGGTGTTACGTGTAACCTTTAAATTTCCAAGTCTAATATATTAGTTACAATGTATAATAGTAAGAGATGAAAAATAAATTAAAAAACAAGTTCTAATTAACATTTTATAAATTCACATTCATAAATTTATTGAATTTGTCAAGTTCATTGTTTTTGAATAAGTAAAAAGTTAGATTCGTTGGGACAAATTCCAATTTCGTATGACCTAAATTGAATTTGTACAAGTTTAATACGTATAACTTTATATATATATATATATATATATATATATATATATATATATATATATATATATATATATATATATATATATATATATATATATATATATTTGAATTTTTATATATATTTGAATTTTTATATATATATATATATATATATATATATATATATATATATATATATATATATATATATATATATTTGAATTTTTAGTCATTATTAATTTATAGTTCATCGAGAATATATATACATCGTGCTTTGAAAAATTATTATTTTATTATTTTATCGATTGAGATCACAATTTGACTTTGATCCAAGTTTTATAGAAATTATTAGCTTTATCGAGGTTATTAATTTATCGAGTATTAATTTATGAGTGCTCTTGCATCGCTTGGATTAACGGTAGCAAATTAGTGTGAAATAAACTAATACCACGTTCAACAACGTGTGTCATTAATTGTATAAATAATCCACAAGACTCCACAATTTTAGTGCATTGTGAATTTTTAAATCTTCACCATTAACAAAATTGTAACTCCATATAAATATTTGTAACAAATATGATACATACATGCATGAAAGTAATTACGTGTAATATTATTTAGGTATAACATATACTCCTTCAGTTCCAGAATAATTGTCTCCCGACAAAAAACACAGCTTAAAAAAATATAATTATTATTGTTTTCTTTCTATTACTTTTTGCAGAATGACAATTTTAACCTTAACTAATTAAGTAATGTATTCATTAAAGTTTGTAACATTAATTTTAATCAAAGATAACATGATAAACTCAATCAAACTCCAATATCTATTTTGATGGTTGACAATTAAATTAAAACGCACCAAAAGAAAAGAAAGAATCGCGTAAAAAGTGACTCATCTTACGTCCAATTTCAATTAAAGATTATTATTTTTTTTTTCTCAATTTAAGGTACCTGACTTTTTTTCGAGCCGATTTGGTTTTTTTAACTCCGTTAACTATTTCGTTAGTAAATTGCATGTTTGGTCATTGAGTTTGTATAGGATTTCACGTTTGGTCTATTTTCATCCGCTTTTATACGTTTTGTCCGCTTTACACGCCGTCCGTTTTCCATTTCGCCGGTTTTCCACGTTTCGTTCGCTTTACGTTTCATCCGCTTTTGCACGCTTACATCTGTTTTACATGTTTTCGTCCGTTTTACGTTTTCATCTTTTACGTTTTCGCCCATTTTTGCACGTTTTCTTAGTGTTTACGTTTCGCCGTTTCTGCGTTTGGTTCGTTTTGCGTTTTCATCGATTTTTCGCGTTTTGTCCATTTTACATGTTTTCATTTGTTTTAAATGTTTCGTCGCTTAAAGCAGCATCAAACGCAAAACGAACAAAAACGTCAAAGACGCATTTAAAACGCAAAACGGACGAAACGCAAAAAGACGAAAATGTATAAAAACGGACGAAACGATGCAAGCGTATGTAAAGCGGACAAAATAACCAAACATGAAATGTCTATACAAACTCAAGGACCAAACATGTAATTTACTAAGGAAATAGGTAACGAAGTTAAAAACCCAACCTACTCAAAAAAATCAGACCTTAAATTGAGAAAAAAAAAAGAATAAGACCTTTAATCGAAATTGGACGTAAGATGAAAGACTTTTACGCGATTTCCTAAAAGAAAATATGACTATTAATTTAAAAACAGAGTGACTATTATTTTGTTTCAAAATAACGACTATTGTTTCAAAATAACAACTATTGTCTCAAAATAAATGTTAACCTTATTAGTTTTGTTTCAAAATAAATATTTATTTTTAAATTGAAACAAATCAAAATATTTGTAAAATAAAGTTCGTTAACAGAAAAATAATGTAATTTCCTAAACTGGAGTATAATCTTAGTCAATAAATTAAGGGTTTGCTAACAATAACCCAATGGGTGTTGTTTAAACTTACCTTAACTAACAATGTTTCTAAATACTTGATATTAATACATACATTATTAAAACTTAGTTACCTTAATTATATGTGTTGAAATCATGTATTTATAAATATTATTAGTTAGTATTTGGAAATATTGTTATTTAAGGTACGGTTAAACAACGCGTTGTTGTTAGTAAAACCTTTTAATAAAAGACAAATCGCATAAAAATGTATTCATTTTAGGTTCAATTTCAATTAAAGGTATTTATCTTATTTTTTTTTCTCAACTTAAGATACCTATCTTTTTTTTCTTACAATTGCGAGATGATTTTACCTAAACAATAAGTTGCCGATCATATTTAGATTGCATAGCATGCTAGTGACGTGGATTATTTATTCGTCAATTTTAGCAACAAAAAGTCAACAACATGACTAACACATTCATCCTTTGCTTCTTAACATCTGCAAACCATCATCATTTGCAATAACTTGAACCACCATTACTATTTTTGACCTTGGTTTAGTTGTTTACTATTAGTTTGTACATGTCAAAAGCCAAATCACAAAATTTATTCTTGTTGCAAAGATAGATGGAATTACCTGCTAACATTTTTCCTTTTCATCGGGAATCTACTAATTGACTAGGATTGCAAATCAAAATAAATTAGATACTTTAAATTGAGAAAAAATATGATAAATACTTTTAATTAAAATTGGGCCAAAGATGAGTATTTTTTTTTATACGATTTACCTTTTAATAAAACATATCACGTTCATGTTGAAGATTATATTGTGTCATATATCCTGTTGGTTACATTTCACATCAAATACCTACTGTGGAGCAGATCAGAAGGAGGAGCAAATGGGAGAATGATGACTACATATGCAGAGGTCTTATTCTCAATGGTATGTCTGATTCTCTGTTTGATATTTATCAGAACTTTGAATCTTCCAAAGAACTATGGGATTCCTTGGATGCCAAATATATGGCTGAGGATGCATCAAGTAAGAAGTTCCTTGTTAGTAATTTCACAAATTACAAAATGACTGATTCAAGACCAGTTATGGAACAATACAATGAACTTCTTGGAATACTTGGAAGGTTTACACAACACCAAATGAACATGGATGAGGCTATCAAAGTCTCTTGTGTCATTGACAAGCTCCCTCCTTCATGGAAAGATTTCAAGCATACCTTGAAACATATGAAGGAGGAGTTAACTCTTGTTGAGTTGGGCAGTCATCTGCACATTGAGGAATCTCTCAAGGTGCAGGATAATGACAAGCCAAAGAGTAGCAATGCTACTGGACCATCTGTTGTCAATATGGTGGAGCATAACAACTCCACCAGGTACAATGATAACAAAGGCAAACGCAAATATCATGACAACACAAGGGCAGATCCTAACAAGAAGGCAACACCTACTTGTTGGAAATGTGGCAAGACTGGTCACATTAAAAGGGACTGCAAAGGTGTTAAAATTGGTGGTAAAGCCAATGGATCAGGCACTAATGGTTCAGGGAGTGGTGGTTCAGCCAACTCACTGAAAGGTCAGAATATGTTTAATAAGTCTTTTCAGATTTATTATGTTACATATGTATCTGAATCTTTTTATGTGCAGGATGATGATGTTGCGTGGTGGGTTGAATCTGGTGCAACAGTTCATGTGTGTAAAGATAGAAGCTGGTTCAAGACTTATGAGTCACTGAATGATGGTTCTATTCTTCACATGGGAAATGAGTCAACAACCTTGGTGCATGGTCGTGGTTGTGTAGATCTTAGGTTTAGTTCTAGAAAGATTGTAACTTTGTTTAATGTTATTCATGTTCCTGATATAAGGAAAAACTTGGTTTCAAGTAGTGTTTTGAATAATCATGGATATAAACAAGTTATTGAGTCTGATAAATTTGTGCTTTCTAAGCATGGTGTTTTTATTGGTTTTGGTTATTTATGTAATCAAATGTTCAGGCTTAATATTACCACTGACAGTATTATTTCAGCTTTTGTGACCTCATATGACCAGACTGACTCTACCCTTTGGCATGCTAGACTTGGTCATGTACATTATAAGAGAATGCAAGATATGTCTAGGGATGGTTTAATCCCTGCTTTTGACATGGACACTGAAAAGTGTAAAACTTGCATGTTGACCAAGATAACCAAGAAACCCTTTCAGGGTGTTAGTCGTGAGACTAAGATCTTGGAGCTTATTCACAGTGACCTGTGTGATTTGCATGCCACTCCTTCTTTGGGGAATAAGAAGTACTTTGTGACATTTATTGATGATGCTTCTAGATTTTGTTATGTCTATCTGTTACATACCAAGGATGAAGTATTAGATAAATTCAAAGTGTTTAAAACTGAAGTTGAATTACAACTTGGGTCTTTGATCAAAAGATTAAGGACTGATAGGGGAGGTGAGTACATGGATACTCAGTACTTTCAGTCTGTTGGAATAATCCATGAAACGACTGCCCCTTATACTCCTCAGCAAAATGGCATTTCTGAAAGGAAAAACAGGGTGCTGAAGGAGATGGTTAATTCCATGTTGTCCTATTTAGGACAGAGTCAAGGGTTCTGGGGTGAAGCTATGTTAACAGCTTGCTATTTGTTAAATAGGGTTCCCAACAAAAGGAACAAGGTTACCCCTTATGAACTCTGGACTAAAAGGAAACCCAACCTGAATTATCTCAAGGTTTGGGGTTGTAGGGCTGTTGTAAGACTCCCTGATCCAAAGCTAAAGACTTTGGGTGAAAGAGGCATTGACTGCATCTTTGTTGGATATGCTGAGCATTCCAAGGCTTTTAGGTTCTATGTTATTGAACCTAATGAATATGTTTCAGTTAACTCAATAATTGAATCAAGGGATGCAGACTTTGATGAGAATAGATTCTCATCAGTCCCAAGACCAAGTCAGAGGATTCCTAATGGAACTCATGACACTGGTGTATTGGAGATCCCTGATGGTGAACCATCAGTGGTCACTGATGAGGTTGTGGTTCAGCAACCTGAACCTGTGCTCAGGAAGAGCAAAAGGGTCAGGACTCCAAAGTCATTTGGACCTGAGTTTCAACTATACCTAGTTGAAGGAACTAGGGATGAGGTCTTAGACCAATACTCCTATTGCTTCATTGTTGAGGATGACCCCAAAACATTTGAAGAAGCAATGAAGTCCCAGGATATTGTTTTCTGGAAAGAAGCAATCAATGATGAGATGGATTCCATCATGGGCAACAACACTTGGGTGTTGGTTGATCTACCTCCTGGTTGCAAACCTTTGGGTTGCAAATGGATTTTCAAAAGGAAAATGAAGGTAGATGGAACTATTGAAAAGTTCAAGGCTAGATTAGTTATTCAGGGCTTTAAACAAAAGTCAGGGATAGACTATTTTGATACTTATGCCCCTGTGGCTCGTATCAGTACCATAAGACTGCTGATTGCTATGGCATCTATTCACAATCTGATTATTCATCAGATGGATGTGAAGACAGCTTTCTTGAATGGTGAATTGGAAGAGGAGGTTTATATGAACCAACCTCAGGGCTTCATCATGCCTGGTAATGAAAACAAGGTGTGCAAACTGATTAAGTCTCTTTATGGACTTAAGCAGGCACCTAAGCAATGGCATCAAAAATTTGATGAAGTGGTTTTGTCTAATGGTTATGTTCTTAACCAAGCTGACAAATGTGTATATAGCAAATTTGATGAATCTGGTAAAGGAGTCATCATTTGTCTATATGTTGATGACATGTTGATCTTTGGCACTGACCAAAATCAGGTTGACCTGACAAAAGAATTTTTGTCATCAAGGTTCTCCATGAAAGACATGGGGGAGGCTGATGTTATCCTTGGTATAAGGATTAAACATGAAAGTAATAGAATTTCTATATCTCAGTCTCATTATATTGAGAAGGTGCTAAGGAAATTCAATTACTTTGATTGTACTTCTGTGAGTACACCTATGGATACTTGTAAGAAGCTGATGCCTAATCATGGCAAGGCTGTATCTCAACTTGAGTATTCTAGGGTAATTGGCTGCCTAATGTATGCCATGACTTGTACAAGGCCTGATATTGGCTTTGCAGTGGGAAAATTGAGCAGGTATACTAGTAATCCTAGTGCTCATCACTGGCAAGCAGTTCAAAGGGTACTGAAGTATTTGAAGAGAACTATGGATTATAGTCTCTCATATACTGGTTACCTATCAGTGTTGGAAGGTTACACTGATGCAAGTTGGATCAGTAACACTGAAGACAATTCGTCTACCAGTGGCTGGGTATTCCTACTTGGTGGAGGTGCAATTTCTTGGGCATCCAAGAAGCAAACTTGCATCACCAGTTCAACAATGGAATCTGAATTTGTGGCTTTAGCAGCTGCTGGTAAAGAAGCTGAATGGTTGAAAAACTTGCTTCTTGAGATTCCATTGTGGCCTAAACCTATAGCACCCATTTCTATCCGGTGTGATAGTGCAGCTACATTGGCTAGGGCTTATAGCCAGATGTACAATGGTAAGTCTAGACACTTAGGTGTCAGGCATAGCATGATTCGTGAGCTTATCATGAATGGGGTGGTATCTATAGAGTTTGTTAGATCTCAACAGAACTTAGCTGATCACTTGACGAAGGGACTGGCTAGAGACTTGGTTATAAAGTCTGCTAAAGGGATGGGTTTAAGTCCAACTTAGTCACTGAATGCTAGGACACCCAACTCCCTCCTGAGGAAACTTAGGAGCTGAGTTCAATGTGGAAAGCTGAACATTCAGTGGACTGGAGCACATGTTTATTTTACATCCCAAGGTTGTGCTCGGAACCTGCTGAAAGGAGGATGAAGTCTTTACTTCTTAATGGTTAACTTATCTTTGAAAAAGTGCTTGGCAGGAGCATGAATAAAGAGGAACCACCTATGTAAATGTTGAAATTTTGCCGCTTCAGGAAGCTTTTGGACTTTTAGCTTTTACAACATTTATGACTTTGGATATGGACACATGGCTTGTATAGTGTCAGGAGCTTTTAAGTGTTTGAAAACTTGTGTGTAGTTATCTTCAGGTATTCAAATGGGTTGAAGGGTTCAATTCTTAGAACACCCTGATTCTCGAATATTTGAACGTGTAATTACTAAGATGGAAATTCAATCCTCAGGACATTTTCGTTTATGCACATGTTTTGCTTGATGTTTATTTTACATGCAAAAGAGTGAACAAAATTTGGGGAGGATTGTTGGAAAATTTAGTGCACTTGTGGGATGGTTCACACCTTGTAATGGGTTAGGAGGTACGGAGTGTACACCCATAAGGTCCATGAACACCCTGACTCTAATAGTGGTATGTATTGGTAGTGCATATACAATATTTAATAGTTAATTAAACTATTTACCATTAATTTATTATTACTGCGTTTGTTTTTGTTGCAAGACAATCAAGTATCTTGTTTGTAAATACTTGAATTAACAAGTAGCAAATTAGTTTTTTTTTTTTTTTTTTTTTTTTTTTTTTTGAACAAAATAGCAAATTAGTGTTAAATAAACTAATTCCACGTTCAACAACGTGTGCCATTAATTGTATAAATAATCCATAAGACTCGAAAATTCTAGTGTATTTTGAATTTTTAAATCTTCACCATCAACAAAATAATTACTCTATATAACTTTTTGTAACAAATACGATACATACGTGCTTGAAAAAGCATCACATGTAATGTTATTTAGGTATAACATATACGTAGTATTTTTGTCTCAAAATAAATGTTAACCTTATTAGTTTTGTTTCAAAATAAATATCTATTTTAAGTTAAAACAAATAAAAATATTTGTAAAACAAAGTAAAAAACATTTGATTTATTAACAAAACATGTTCATGTTGAAACAGAAACGGATACAGGATTTTTGAAAAGTTATTAAACAAATTTATTTTTTTTATAATTATAAATACTAAAGTTGTCCTAGCTATAAAAAATTTATTAGGTAAAATTGAAGATTGCTTGTGCTTTGAAAAAGAAATATTTTATAAATAATTTATATTTCGTGACTTAAAATCAGGTGTCTCGTAACACACCCGGCTCCATGCGGTCCGTTCCTGTGTTGAAGATTATATTGTGTCACGTATGGCATTGGTTACGTATCACATCAACTACATATACAATATTTAATACAACCAAGACAATTCAAACTTGACCTGAATCTAAATTGACCGTTTGACACATATAAATTTAACGTGGAAGTATTTTTATACATATAAATTCAAGACTATATATGTATTACTTGTGGGATCCATACAATTGCAACTTTTTTGGCATGTATCTAGATTATGATATATGATTTACTTTAATGATCTCATGATTTAGTTGTTGTTCTTATTAAATTTGAGTTGTAAAGCTTGTAAATTTTTATTATTGATGGAGAGCATTATGACTATATGTCGATTAATCAATTAATTTACAAAAGTACATAGAAGACAATATCACCAAGTGCGAAAACATATCACAAGTCCAACTAAGGCTTCGGCTAATCTTGAAACTTGATGTATACACATCAAGGACTTAACGCATATGAAACGTGAGATCAAAGCCTCAAAAGTTATATACTGCTTTACAGCGATATTGCAAATACATATTGTTAATACGGTTTTAAAAATTCTTTTCTAATCAAAAGATTTGTGTCTCAAAAGGTTATATAAAAATATCTCCAACCAATTGGTCGCTGGTTCAAATTTTGCTTGGCCTAGTTTGGTTTTGCGTTAACGGAATAGACTATGACTTTCAAACATAGTGCATTATTTATTGCTTTTGTTTTGTGGGCCCAGAATGAAATGGGATATCATAGTCATAGATTCATTACACACCACCTGGTGTCTATGAAATCCATTCCGCGACCCTCTTTTTCCACTACAAAATTAAAATATCTATACACTTTTTCATACCATATTTTATCAACCAAACATAAACAATCGAATGACACACTTTTTCATACCCATTATCATTCCACCTCATTCCAAACCGATACCCATCATCATTCCTCGCAACAAACCAAACGAGCCCTTAAGAAGTATGAGATAGATTGTGATGTATATACAGTGAAAAATAATTAGTTGCCACTAAAAAAAGAAAATAAATACATTCTTCTATTTTGCGTTTTCTATAAACGGTAAAAAGCAGAATAGATATGAAATGACATAATGGAGGTCAAGAAAGATACAGTAATTAGTAGGTGAAAAATCAACAAACAACAATGTTGGATTAATTTGTATATAATATACTAAAAACCGTACACACAACTTTTGAAACCCACGCATTAATTGCAATCTTTCCAAACTCTAAGAAAAAACTTTCCGAGTGCTCAAGAATAAAACTTAGTCCTTTAAATGCAATCTTTCCTAACTTGGCAAAAACACCCCGAGGTTCAAGTGGTGGCCGCAGTTAGTCCTTTAGATTAATTGCTATCTCGCAACTGGCAAAATTAGTCCCTAAGGTTTAAGTGTCGCCACAAAGTAAGTTCTTTCGTTTAATCCCACGATCGCGCGGTTTCCACACTCGTATATATACTAAAGATGGGGAGTATATTTCACCCAAAGTGCCTAGCATTAAATGTTATCTTTATCCAAATGGCAAAAATAGTCCCTATGGTTTAGTTAGCGTTGCAAGCTAAGTCCTTTGTAAGTTTCTAGCATGAATTATTATCTATAGTAATTTGACAAAAATAGTCCTTAAAGAGTTAAGGTTTAAGTGTCCCTTGCAAACTAAGTCCTTTGTAAGGTTTAATTGTTTTTGCAAAGTAGGTCCTTCAAGGACTAACGATGTACCATAATTAAACTTTAAAGGACCGCTACATAAAAATATAACGGGGTCACAACACTTTCGCAGCAACGCGCCGCTCGTTGACTCTAATTTTAAACATGTTAAAGATAAGTAAAGTGTAATTATGAACTTTTTACTATTTGAAAAGTACAAAGAAAAGGATAGAATAGAATATAAAGGCTACAAAAGTCATCTTTTTGCGCTTGGAAATTTGGAATGAACCTGTGTAGGTGAAGCCACTAACTTTATGCAATAATATTCCACAATTTGAGGAACAAAAACATTATTATATGTAAAATGGTAAATCATTTTATTTAACTTTCTACTCATTATTCTAATTTTACATAATCTTAGAGCATGGGGTGTGGGTTTCACCACTTCTCGCCACTTCCTACATGGCATCTCGCCATTTCATGTTGATGCTCGCCACGACACCAGCAACCTTCGCCACTTTGGTTCTCGTCACCCTAACGACATGCAAGATGACAAAACACTTTATCGGTTAAATCGTTTCTTTTGTGTTTGTGTTTGTTTTTGTGAGGGTGGGTGGGGCCCAAATGAAAGAAGTGAGTAAGTTGTGATTGAGGGTATTTTTTAGTTAGTGTGTTGGGTGATGTGGAGACGATGTGACGTGCGTAATCTAATGAAGAGAATCAAGAACCCACTTACACCCCTCGCTCTTATATAGTCATAATCCAAAAAATGCAAGAAAGTGAGATCTTAATGTGAGTACTTCACAACTCACAAGTACCACAAATCCATTATATTGACCATGATAAATATGAGTGGAGTTACAATGTCATGATTATGAAGCAAACTTTGATAATTTAAAATCTACACTACAAATTTTTCGTTTAAGATGCAAAAAATTTCACTATAATTTTTTTCGCTAGAGACTACGTGCCCACCCTGCCTCCTCTTGTCTCCGCCTATGATGACAACAGTATAACAACTTTAAGTAATAGCAACACTTACATGTTTAGCATAAACAAATAACCTTATAACAAAATAACAAATCATGTATGACTAAGCTAGAATGATGCAGAAATTAATAAACTTAAAAAGATGGAAGCTTGTATTTGAAACATTAGATGTATGGTAACATGGAGAGCACCCAATGGCATATAATATTGATCATCAAATGTTCTTTTTTCTATTTGAAACGGTACTAAAATAAAGTATTTAAAACTTTGAGTATATCTGAAGGGACACCCTATACTTTTGTGCACTTTAAGGGGCAGCCCTTTAACAAAGGGGCTCTATCATGTGCATCATTGACTTCTTTTTATATCTCATAAAATTGATACTCAACCATGGCTGCCATGATGTATCGTGGCCCCGATATCATACTAACACATATGCGTCAACTGTGTAATGGTTATTGTGTTTCATGTAATGAGGGACGGACTTACATGGATGTCGGGTTTGGCACAGGTCACACTCAATTTTAAGTTACACAGTGTGATTTTTTTTAAATGTGTCGTTTTTTGGTATGTTCAATCCATGATATTTGGGCTAATAATGCAACTATAACTTGGCTAAAAAAACTTTATCGTGCAAATTTTAGTAATTATGATAGAAAAAAATTTGTACAACACCCTCTCGAAAATCCTACGTCCACCATTGCATGTAACGTGTCACCGTTTTTGTTAACGGTGTAAAGCATGTGGAAATATCAATTTCTGATAGACATTTAGTGATGTTCAAAAAAAATAAAGACATTTAGTGGTTATAATATATATAAAATCAACATGAAACACAATAAATTTGTTATCAATTACTGCCACATAATTATATAAGTAAACTTTAGCCTTTTAGGTGGTCCAAAAGGTTATAGATAGAGAATTATTCCCATACATGTAAAAATGTAAATGGAACATATTGAATGGTTGGCATGCAACACAATATGGGCAAGTGCAAATATGAACCATTATAACTCGCCCACTCAGAAAGCTATACACTGTTGGATACTCGCATTGTTGCGGCAAAATAAGTGTAAAGAAGAAACTTCAATTAAAACATATTATTGAGCTAATAGAGTGGCAGATAGTCCTAATCAGATTTAGACATAAATTAGCCTAAGTGTACAAGAGTTGTTCATAAATCAACGAGCAACTTCAACAAGATTCTATAGAGACATTTCAAAAAAACAAAGTGATGCGGTGTGACCCGACCTGCGAATAAGACTAAGTTGGAACCGAATCTTTATCTCATTTATTTAAATGATTTGATTGCATTATCTATATTTAGGTTTGATTTGTGTCTATCTTTAATTAATTATGTTGCCTAAGTTTAAGGCTTATTTGCTATCCAAGTTTCATGCCTAACTTGTAGTTAGGAGCTTATTTATATGGTTTCACTGATTCTAATTGGGGAGGTTTATTATCGAGTTTTAGAAAATTGACTTTTGTCAAGAAACCGTGATGGTTTTGGTCTTTGATTAATCTTTAGTCTTGAGCCATTTGAATGCTTAGAATCGCATCATTTGGTATCGAGCTTTTGGTTTCAAATGGCTCGCGTGAAGGAAGATGCTTGCTTGATCGTAGATTCACGCGAGGCAACGACATCAAAGTTTTCTATTCACGTGCTCGTGGAGAATATCGACGCCTACTCGCAGAGTCGCCGAACGAGGCGCGATGGAGTCTCATCATGACCCACGGGATCTTAAAGAGATCCGACGACTATGTCAACGAGTCCGAGATCTTCAAGAGATTAGGCGGCTCCGACAACGAGTCCGAGATCTTGAAAAGATTAGACGGCCGCGACATCGAGTCCAAGATCTCGAGTTACAACGGAGGCACGATAAGGAAACCGATCGGGAACAATCGTCTGGGACGATGCGAACGAGGAAGAGGAGCATCCTTTCGACCATGCCCACCCTGCGGTTCGATGAGCCGATCTATCAAGAATGTTTATATAAAGATAAACCCATATTCGATGAAGACGAGATTGAACCCGGTGAGGAAGAATATTCGTTTGTGCAAATGGTTCTTAGCGGAGTTACCGTTCAAGGGGAGTCTCGGGCTAAAGAAGTGGCTGTTTATCCAAAGATGAGTGCAGATATTATGAACGGGAACCATGAGGATGAACCAGTTTTCAAGTTTTTCAATGTTGAATGTAACAAAGGTGGTGGTACTACGGTAATTACGGGAGGTCCGACGACTACTTGGCGGACTCGATCTGCTAGCATGGTAAGTCCTCCTTTCATGCCTAAAGAAATGTTGGAATTGAATGTTGACGCAAAGATTACGGATTTCAAATAGGAGGAGTTAATTCAAATATTCAAAAGATTAATGTTGCCATTATGTGGGTGATATTGTTGGAATGTGCGATCATGTGCATGGGATAATATCTTTGGAAAAATGAGGCCAATACACGTCTACAAGCTAGTCAAACAGGATCACGTGGCATAGCTAATGGGGAGCCAATCTCATTCATTAAAAACTGTAAAAGTCCACTTCCATATAGTCCTATTGGTCCTTTATATTTAAGTAATGCATATGGTGGCCCATGCAAGGTTTCGAAGGGGAAGCATCACACAAAAAATGCCATGGAGCATTGTGATGGTGGGCTTATAAATGCACATTGCAAATTAAATCGTTCAATACATTCTACGTATCCACTTTATTCAAAGCTCATACTCAAACATGTGTAGAAATGAAACAAGCGATTGGGCCAAAGACTTTAATTCTTTGGGAAAAAATGGGTCAATTGGTTCTTGAATGGCTAGCGAACAAGATACGCTTAAATAATCCATTCGATCCGTGTGGTACAGGTTTTGACCGAGAGAGATGACTCGTGAAGTTGGACTATTTAGGCGGGTCTTGATGATAGTGCGTAAGAATCGGGTTGATGTTCCTTATGACCCGTGTGGTTTTATGCGAAGACAAAACTCGAGGACGAGTTTTTTCAAGAGGGGAGAATGATGCGTGTGTGACCGCTGCGAATAAGACTAAGTTGGAACCGAATCTTTATCTCATTTATTTAAATGATTTGATTGCATTATCTATATTTAGGTTTGATTTGTGTCTATCTTTAATTAATTATGTTGCCTAAGTTTAAGGCTTATTTGCTATCCAAGTTTCATGCCTAACTTGTAGTTAGGAGCTTATTTATATGGTTTCACGGATTCTAATTGGGGGGAGGTTTATTATTGAGTTTTAGAAAATTGACTTTTGTCAAGAAACCGTGATGGTTTTCGGTCTTTTGATTAATCTTTAGTCTTGAGCCATTTGAATGCTTCCGTAACTGCATCACAAAGACTACTTGAAGATATATTCACTACATGTGCGTTGTTAGCTATACTGAATAAGTGACCTAGAAGTTGAAGATATGAATTATCAGGGAATGACAATACCCTGATGATCCTATGAGCTCTCTGAACCTATCAAGTGAAGATACTCAAATTATCTATAAGATACCAAAGTGTTTGTGTCCTAATGGTACACATGTTGTAGGAGAAGTTTCTTAATCAAATGGTTGTGGTTTCAAGTCCTGCTTAGGACATGTGAGATTTTGTGATGTATATATTGTGAGATAGTTAGAATTATCGTTCAAAAATAATTAAGATAGGCGATTTTTCTATAAAACATAATAGCGGGAGAAAGTAACATTAGGAAGAGTCAAAACAATTATGAGTTGGTGAAAATTTTGTGAACAGTTGTTAACATTATTAAAAAAAGGGTTTTGTTAAGAAAAAGGCTTTTGTTTCTTCCCAATAATAAAAACATTAAACGGAATGTGCACTTATCTACTGAATGCTTGGCACGTCAAAAGATCACACGTGATATTCTCATACGTCTGCCTATATAAATAAAATGTTGATCGAAGTAAATACCAAATCTTACATAATTATTGAAACATTTATAAAGAACATTTATTCTCGATTTAAACTTCTAACACTCCCTGATTCTATTGACACTTGATTTCACTCATAAACTATAAATCTTGTTGTAGTTTGTCCGTTAGAGAGCAAATATTGTTATTTTAGTTAAGTATGTATTTTGCAATATACTATGTAATTCTTTGATTCATGCGCTAAATGTAGGCCTTTTATTTAAGTGGATTTGGAGGTTCTTGTACCATCCTTATGATCTTTGGGTTAGAGTTATAAAGGATTTATAGGCACGATGCGGGTATATTTGATGCATCCACTAGCTGTTCTTGCCATAGTACCTGGGGTGCTATATTGTTCTCGGTTAATTCCTTTAGGAGAAAGGTATTGATTTTCTTTCCTTGTGTGTTTGAAAGCTAGGGAATGGTGTTACTGCTCGATTTTGGGAAGACATTTGGTGTGGTGATCAGCCATTAAAATATCAGTTCCCGCGCATTTATTTGCTAGATAATGATAGAGGTTGTAGCGTTGCGAACCTGTTATCTCTTTCAGATTGGAGCTTAGTCCTAAGGCGACATCCAAGAGGAGGTATAGAATCATGTCATTTCTCAGCCTTGCAATCTTTAATTAGAGATGTTGTTTTATCAGACCAAAGAGACTCTTGGCAATGGTCGCTTGATGTTTCCAAAGGATTCTCTGTTGCGTCGACGCGCTCCATGATAGACGCTCATACCTTAGACGTGGTCTATACTGCTACTCGATGGAATCGTAGTATTCCCATAAAAGCCAATGTTTTTCCGTGGAGGTTGTTGTTAAATAAGCTTCCATCTAGGATGAATTTGGACAAGAAAGGTATTGACATCGGTTCGATTCCATATCCCATATGCCAAGAAGATGCTGAAACGGTTAATCATATTTTCTTTACTTGTGAGATGGCTAAGGACTTGTGGGCTTTGTTGGTTAGATGGTGGGAGCTAGACATTACTTTTTGTGCGAACATCTCGGAGTGGTTCACGTGGCTTGACTCATTGCATCTTACGAATAAGGCAAGGTTGTTTCTTGAAGGAGTGGGAGGGACTCTTTAGGGTGTATATGGAGTTTCTGCAATTAATTGGTTTTTTTATAATCCTTCTTCTAAGAAAGCGGTGCTTTGGGACAATATTGCTTTTCAATCGTTCTTGTGGATTTCATCTAGAAATCCTAAGTTTAAATTTAGTTGGATAAGTTGATTGCAAAATCCTTTAGCTACTATAAGTTTTTTGTAATTTTGCCTAGCTTTTGCTAGTTCTAATAATAAGTTGTTTAAAAAAAATCTTCAATAAATAATTAACCATTGAAAAATGTCTCTAAGTGTTTTTGTATTTAACTGTTTATGACATAAACACCTATTCTGTCACTAAATTGTGACTTAATTATTTTGTAGTAATCTACGTCACAGTTAAAGAAACACTACATATAATTTACAAACGGGTTAAAATAGACCGGATTAGAATGTTAGACTAATCAAGTTCTTCTTCTTCTTATTATTATTTGATTATGCGATTTCACAACCAAGAATAGTTCATATCGTCATTTTGGTAATAGATTTAAGGTAATAGATTAAAGATATGAGAGAATACTAGACGATTACCCGCGCAAAACGACGGTGTATAATGACAAATAATTATACATACAAACTTGTAGTTTTGGTGTGACCCTAAATGCACCACTTATGGGATTAATTCGTAGTTATTGCGAGAAAAAATCTATGGGTTATAAACTAAAAAGGATAAAAATTTGAGGATTCGTGGATTAAATAATATTTAAAACTTTGAGGATTTGTGGATTTTGTTATCATTTTTAAGTTTGTCAAGTTTCAATATTTCAAGTTTCGAGATTCAAGAAAAGTCATCCGCGTTTAAAAAAATTACTAGCAGGGTATGATAAGGATTTAAAACGTACACTTTTAAGGGGTCATTTAAGCCCTTAATCGCCCACTTTTATTCTCTTACTGCTTAATTTCGTTCCTTTTCACTTTTTAGGTCTCTTGGAAGCAAAATGTTGGAATGATGCATATTTGGACGAAAAGGAGTGAATACATGAAGAAAATGACTAAGTCAAGATCAAAGACACTCAAGCTGCTAAATTTGAAGCTGATGGCGTCCCAAACAAAGGGCGACGCCGTCTCTCTATACATAATTAAATTTGTGACGACTCAGTAGACTTTTTGCTAAAATACACCTGACGACGTCAAGCTTTGAAGAGGAAGGGCGTCACGAAGACTTTTCATCCCAGACGGCCTAGATCCAGAATCAGACGACGTCACTGCTGAAGCCCGACGAGTTGGTTTGAGCGACTTCCCGCCGGATCCATCTCAAGTTGGGATGATCTCACCACTCGTTTCCTTGCCCAATTTTTCCCACCGAAGAGAACTACTAAACTTAGGAAGGACATCTTGACGCTCCAACAACATCAAGGCGAATCTCTCTACGAGGCATGGACTCGATTCAAGGACTTGCTCCATAAAGTCCCTCATCATGGCATTGATCTTTGGCTTCAAGTCCAAATCTTTTACGATCATGCCAACTTCCTCACCAAGCGATCCATTGATCAAGCAGCCGGTGGAAGGCTCCGATTTCAACGCAGAAGAATCATGGGATATAATAGAAGAGCTTACCAATCAAAGCTACGGAAATTGGAGTGAATCCCATGAAACCCCCGTAAGAACAGTTAATGCCATATCAATTCCTCATGAGCCTTCCAACATCACTGAAGAGCAATTTAGTGCTCTTGAGAGAAGGATCGACTATCTAATTGAGAGGCAAAAGAGAGTACCTGGACCAATCCATCGGGCAACGGTTAATTCCATTAACTCCGCCAGCCACCCAACACCTCTCTCTGAATCACGAAGCCGTGAACAAAATCCCAATTCCATATGACTCTTCCGTTCTACCTCTCCAATTCCACTCTCACCAAGCTTCAAGGCACAAATGAGAGAGTACATGGCAGCCCATTCGGAAAGATTAGCCAAATTTAAGGAAGAGGTTTACAGGCAAAGGGATGAAATGCAGGCAAAATGACGGAGATGATGAACTTGGTGAAAGAGTACACTAAGACGAAGGTACCCGAGAAGGTGTTAGTAAGAAACGATGATCACTCTCCCCCCACATTGTTTCCGATGAGAGTGGAGTAGCTGATAAGAATGAGACTGAGAACAGTAAGGGTAGTAAGGAAAAGGATGAGGCTGAGACCAATAATGAACCCCGAGATCATTGAATACTACCTTAAGCATGAGATCAATAAGAAAACAATTGTTAACCAAGTGAACAACTTTAGGTACAATGAGGTTCCTAGGAAAGCTCTCATAGGTGAAATAAAGGAAGAAGAATATGACACCATGCCTTTGGGACCTATGTACGAGTTGGTTCTGAGAAAACCAGTAACTAAAAAACGAGAAATCTCAGGAAACTTCGTAATACCATGTAGCATAGGCGACATCGAGAATATAAATGCCTTATCAGATCAGAGCTCCGATGTAAACATAATGCCGCTATCAGTCTATAGTAAGTTGACTAAGGAGGAGCCAACCAAGACCAATCTTAGACTTTCCTTAGCAAATCACACATTTGTTTATCCTGTAGGAATACCGGAGGGTGTCTTAATTGAGGTGGCCAATATTGTCTATCCGGTAGACTTCGTGATCATAGACATTGAGGAAGATAGAAACATGCCATTAATTCTTGGAACACCTTTTCTGGCCACCGCCATGGAAACCATCAAATGCGGTGAGGTATCATGATACTCAAAAGTGGCAAAGGACACATTAGGATACCTATTGTTCGAGATACCGTTGAAGATTATGGAGAAGATAAATGATAAGAATTCACTGGTCTCCAATAATCTTGTTAAGAAAAAATTAATGAATGGGAAAGAGGGCTTAGAGATTTCGGTCGAGGGTTAAATCGACATTGTGGAAGCGTGATAAAAATTAGGAAATATAAACATGACAATGCCACAAATTTCAAAAGAACCCTAGAGAATTTTGAATGGAGAAAAGGTGCTTTTGTATAAGTCAAGAATAAAAGCATTAAGAGGAAGGAATAAGCCAAGATGGTTCGGACCCTATACGGTGAAAGAAGCTAATCTAAAAAATGAAACTGTTATCATAATAGACGACGTTGGAAGAGAATTCACGGTGAGCATACAACGTCTACAACCTTATGATGAAGGCTTAGTGATAACGCTACACGCGTCGTTCGGGGTCAAAGGAGCTTCCTTTTCTTCGAGCAAGTTTTATAACACCCTAAGCAAATGAACCTAATCGTTGTAGTGTAGTATTAGGGTAAGCCACGGTATTGATATCGTTCTCTAGGGAATAGGAATGCTAGTGAGAAGTTACTACGCTAAGGTTGGGGTTGAGGAAGATTATTTTTATCTTTTATATTTTTTAGAAAAGGAAAGGTACGAATCTCGGGTTTGGATTTGGGGTTGGTATTTCTACCGATTACTCTAATTATCTAATTATCTAATTAACTAAGGTGAGGGTAGTCTATGTCTAATTAATGTGTGCTTGTATGATGGTTTAAAGATGTGTTTACTTAGGTTTTATTACTCCTTAATTATCTCCTATTGATGGTCGAATTGGCACGTCCTTATTCTTAATCGCGTTGTGTGTCTAAAGTCGTAGGGTATGCGTTTGTCCCTAACTCTTTGAAACTACCAAAGGGTCTCGCCTACAAAACCTCTAGAATTATAAACTCTAACTCTAAGGTACTCTTTGGATGGTTTAGCCTACAACCGCTCTAAGTGTTATAGTCCAAGGTTCACAAAGATTAATCAAGCATTAATTACACAACGAATGACCTATCGCATTACTATATCATTAACAATTAAGATAAGAGACAACCAATCAATATTCAATAATTAAGTTTCATATTCCTAAGCAAACACACAAGTAAATTAGTGGGACATGGAGAACATGCAAGTACACACAAATAATTGAAGACATAATTGAATTAATGAAGTAAAACACTTATCTTGATGTAAGATAGGGTTTTGAAACCCTAAAATCTTGTACAAGACAGCCTTGGTTCGGTTTAGGTTTTACCCAAAAGACTACTCTCTAAAACCGAAAAATTCGGATTCTATATATAATATTACAATCGCGACGGCCACCTTATGATTTGTGGCCGTCGGGTCGCCATCATTAGGGTTTCATCTTGGCCACGTTAGTCTTGCGACGGCGTCGCTTTGTGCTTATGACGCCGTCCCTTTAGTCTCGACGCCGTCGGATCAAATCTAGGTCGTCGAGTGCGACGGCCTACTCTTTAAAGCCCGACACCATCACTTGAAAATAAGCAATTTGGCTCTTGTGTCGTCCCTGAAGTGCTCGACGACGTCATAGATTAAGCGATGGCCGTCCCTTGTACTTGCAGGTTTGAGTGTCTCGATTCTAGACTTTGGCCATTTTCTTCGATATCCGCCTTTTCGTCCAAATAAGTGTCATTCCAGCAATTTGCCTTCAAGAGACCTAAAAAGTGAAAAGAACGATATTAAGTAATAACGGATACAAAAGTGATCAAATAAGGGCTTAAACGACCCCTCAAAAAGGTACATTTTAAAACCTTATCAAATATTTCTACACTTGGTATTTGCTTGTCCTCAAGCAAATGTGCTTTTAGTCAATTAATTTATAAGTTAGGGGTCATGAAGCATTGGTTTAAAACAGTTCACAACACATATAAGCCCCGCAAAAGTCATAACAAGCACATAAATTACATACTAGCACCTCACATGGGGTGTTTGGATACTCACATCTCTCGGGTTTATATGAAATATAACAAGTTAAAAATGGAAGATAAACACTCATTAACCGGTCCTAGTACATAGATTACCATAGGCTTGAGAATAAATCAAACCTCCATCGCTTTGGCGTAAGAACCTAGGAAAGACTATCAAAGAGGTCTTTAAAGGGTTGTAACGTTAGGCTTACGGTAGGGAAACAAAGGGTTTGGTGGGATAGGCTATTTAGTGGTGGCAAGTCAAAAATCTCTATGTTACAAGCATACGAAGAATGGCGTTGCTAAGCCAAGACTCGACACTCTAAACTCTAGGTAACTGAAACACACAAACATAAATTTAAAGGATAGATGTAGGATGGTAGCCCGTTCTATTTTTTTTTTGATTTTTTTTTCATACACTTTTATTCTACCATCCTCTACGGTAACATCAAAATGATAGGGATTTATAGGCACATCCCTACACTTGAGTTCTTATTACTCTAACACTAATTTGACCCGAATTGAAAAGATCAAAACACTTGGAGTACATTATTACGCAAATAAGGGAATTTAACGTTCCCTTCCAGTCATTTCATAAACTTTAACTTTTCCCATGAGTCTCAATCGTCCCAAAACTGTATACAAAGGATATGACTCGACTTAGCAACTTATGCAAGCAACTAGATAATTGAACTAAGGGTTTAGGGTGATAACAATAATGCACTAAAAGTGAGTGCATACAAGGTAGGCTAAGGCGATTTGGGTGTACATTTGGGGGGTGTAAACAATGCTCTTCATTGATATTCGGAAAACCAAAACATCACGAGAACCGCGAAAAGGATAGGCTCGAGGGGTTAACTAGGGTATCGTGTACTAAAGATGAGTACAACGCAAAGGTGTGGGGAATTACTCAACCGATGTGGAAGAAGTAATTATATTACGGTATCAAACAAGGGTTATCCTAATGCCTCTTATCATTTAGTTATTCCTAACTACACAAGTGTAGTCTTACTAGCGATCTCGGAATGCATCACAAAACAAGTTCTAGAATCTAATATACTATCGGTTCAAACTCTAAGCATTAAAGATGAATGCTTTAATTCCTACTAATCTAAGGGTGATCCTCGCATTTGGGTGGAATTTAGGTGGTAAAGGCTTTTGTGCTAATCATGTAACTTCCTATCCGTGAGACGCTTTGTTAAGACTAATGGCCCACCCTATATGTCATGAAAATTTTAAATTTGGTGCCAAAATTACCCTAACCGACATTTTTCATGGTTTATTACACAAATACCATTGGACAAAGCAAATAGTCAAGGATAAGCATAGTTTCAAAGTTCCCGTTTATTTTTCCTCCCTACACTTAAACTGAACATTGTCCCCAATGTTCCCGAAATATCAAAGTTATGATAAAAGAAGGTAATGAAAACGAAGAAACTAATACTCCCCGATTAGCTCGGTAGGATCCGTGTGTGAAGTAGTGGTTAAATCCTTTCCAAGAAGAATGTATGCGTGAAAAGCTCCTTCCAATCTTATGTAACTTCTTCTTGATAAATTAAACCCGCACACTTGAAGAAAACAAACGAAACCTTCGCGTAAAATCGGTAATAATATATATAAGACTCGACTAAACTAGGATATAATGCTTGTGGAATGGATATTTCTGCAATTTCGGAAAATTAAGACCAGTAAAATTCCAAAATTTATAAGTGGCTCGAAAACGAGAAAAAAGTAATATGTTGTTTTACTCCTTCCCGACGCCGTCAGTTGCGATCTAACGCCAAAGTTATCCCGACAAAAGCGGTCTGCGATTTTACGGAAAAATTGCGGAAAATTTACATCTTTTGAATCTGGAAAATTTCGCAAAACATCCATTATGACTCGATACAAGCATTTGACTCAAACAAACACACATATATATCTTTTAATTAATTGTTATACTCATGTTTACGTTTCTTTTGAAAACGTGTGTAATCCTCCCTACACTTATCCTTTATGTAAAATACCTTTATATGCAATTAAGACGAGGTTAAAAACAAAATAAAGCATTTTTACAAATGTAAACATGAGAGTAAGCAATCAATAAAAGATATATGACACTAACAAGCAAACAATTAAGCATGGGTTGCCTCCCACGAAGCGCTTTTCTTTTCTTATGAGTCTTGTAGCTAGACTCGTAGTCGTGCCCTTACGTTTTCCTCCTCTTAGAAGCCCATTCAATTATCTTAACTCTGTTCTCATCACGAATATATTCAGGGCCCAACTCTAGACAAGCAGTATAGCGAATCTTTTCTTCCCAATCAACTTCAAAGGCCGGAATGCTGTCTACATCTAGATCATCAATACCCTCAAACTTTTTGTTCTTGTAGGGCATTATATACTTAACACATTCGGTCTCATTTGAGAATTTGACTATTCCTTCCTCTTGATCATAAACCATCTTAGATTCCTCAATAAATGGTCTCCCAAGTATAATGATAAGGTTTTAAAAGGTACCATTTTGAGGGGTCGTTTAAGCCCTTATTTGATCACTTTTGTATCCGTTATTGCTTAATATCGTTCCTTTTCACTTTTTAGGTCTCTTGAAGGCAAAATGCTGGAATGGCACTTATTTGGACGAAAAGGCGAATATACGAAGAAAATGGCCAAAGTCAAAATCGAGACACTCAAAGTCTGCGAAAGCAGAAGGTGGCGTCACATCATTAATCGCGACACCGTCGGAGGAATTTGTGACGACTCATAAGAGAAAATGCTAGTTCGAAGGACGGCGTCGGGCTTTAAAGGAGTAGACCGTCGCAACTCGGACGGCCTAGATGCGACCCAGACGACGCCGGGTCAAGAGGACGGCGTCACGGACATAAGGTGACGCCGTCGCAAGGTTAACGCGGCCAAGACGAAACCCTAATGACGGCGACACGACGGCGTCACAAAACATAAGGTGACGCCGTCGCATATGTAATATTATATATAGAATCCGAATTTTTCGATTTTAGGAGAGTCTTTTGGAGTAAAAACCTAAAACCGAACCAAGGGTGTCTTGTACAGTATTTTAGGGTTCCAAACCCTATCTTACATCAAGATAAGTATTTACTTCATCAATTCAATTATGTCTTTGATTATTTGTGTGTATGCTTGCATGTTCTCCATGTCCCGCTAATTTATTTGTGTGTTTGCGTAGGAGTATGAAACTTAATTATTGAATATTGATTGGTTGTTTCTTATCTTAGTTGATTAATGATCTAGTAATGCGATAGGTCATTCGTTGTGTACTTAATGCTTGATTCATCTTTGTGAACCTTAGAATATAATTACACGAGTAGTTGTAAGCTAAACCATCCAAAGAGTGCCTTAGAGTAAGAGTTTATTATCCCCAGTGGGTTTTGTAGACAAGACCCTTTGGTAAGTTCAAAGAGTTAGGGAGAAACGCATACCCTACAACTTTAGACACACAACGCAACTAAGAATAAGGACGTGACAACTCAACCATCAATTAGGAGATAATTAAGGAGTAGTAAAACCTAAGTAAACACATCTTTAAACTATCATACGAGCATACATTAATTAGACATAGACTACCACCACCTTAGTTTAGATAATTAGATAATCGTAGAGTAATCGGTAGAAATACCAACCCCCCAAATCCAATACCCGAGATTCGTACTTTTCAATTTCCTAAAAACATAAAAAGATAAAAATAATCTTCCTCAACCTTAACCTTAGCGTAGTAACTCTCACTAGCATTCCTATTCCCCAGAGAACGATATCAATACCCGTGGCTTACCCTAATACTACACTACAACGATTAGGTTCATCGCTTGGGGTGTTGAAAAACTTGCTCGACGAAAGGAAGTTCCTTTGACCCGAACGCCGCTGCGTAAGCGTATCAAGTTTTTGGCGCCGCTGCCGGGGAATAGAATAGCTAGTTAGTAGTCCACCTCGTTTAGGTTTCTTTGCTTGATTCCTATTGATCGGGTCCAAACAGTCAGGTTTTATCACACAAATCAACCACTTGTGAATGGTCAACCGTAATAAACGCCAAAACAGTCTAAAGCCAATGCAATTAAGATCTGGAGAGTTTAGTGTATCCCCGGGTCGTTAAGTCCCAACGAGGTGTGAACACTGTAATAGAACGAATCTGTGATCGGGTGATATTGAATGGGAAAAGGTTTGATTTGGAATAATTATAACTAAAGAAAAAGTTTATAAATTACAAATGACTTAAATGCAAATTAAAGAAAATTAAAAAGCTAAAATATATTAAATAAACGCTATCACTATTTTTAAAATGATGTTTTTCTTGATTTATAAAACAAAATATCTTAAATAAACTATTTTAATTAAAACTTAAACCTAAATTACCTAAAAACGTGGCATAGAATGAAAACGCGCGTTATATGTAAAAATTACGCGAGTGCGCAAGACAAAACGTAAAATTTGTAAAATAAAAGTCCTACGAATGTAAAAACAATTTTCTTACTTACTATATGACAAAACAAAATTTTAGAAAAAAGATTTATATTTTTTTGACTTTTATATTTTTTATTATGAATTAAATACTATTTTAAACTAATTAAATGATTAAAAATACTAAAACTATTCAGAAAATTCTGAAACTTTTTTATAAAATACTTTATACTAATACAAAGCTAAGAAAAATAAAAAAGATGTGACAACTTATTTGAATAAGCTGTAAATAAGCTAAATAATACGTATAAGCTAAATAGAACAAAAGGGGTTAAGTATTAAGTTATGCAAGATACAACCAGTCAAAGACCCAAGGGCAGATGGTAGTGTGTGTGTGTGTGGTGAGCTGGGTGGCCAGGGTTCGAATCCCAGCAACTCCTTTTTTTGCAAAATATTTTATTTTTGGATTTTTCTTTTTGGAACTAATTAAACTAATGATAATAAGCAACTTTTAAAACTAGAACTTTTTACAAAAACAACTAATAAGCTCATATTTGAGCTTATTATTTCAACAGTGGTGCAATAAGATGGAATAAGCACAAGGATTTAGCTAAATAGCTAATAAGCTAATGAATAAGCACAAGGTGAATTGGAAATAAGCTAGACACTGATAATAAGCTAATAAAACAACTGAGAAGGTACAATTACTTAGAAATAAGCACTTAACAATCTCTAATAAGCACAAGCTACATGTACACATGACACTTTTAGATATCTAGATACTTTTAAGCTTATTTTAAGTACTTAAATAAGTTTGGAAATGAAAACAAACACTTGGACTTAACAAGTTTATCAATTAAGCTATCCAAAAAGCTAAAACTCTAACTGTGGTGTTCACTAGAGAGCTTTTAATGAGCTTATGAAAAAGTCTATAAACACTGACTAATCATTGTACTAGTTAAAATGGACAAAACAAAAGCACTTAGCGTGCTAATTAAATAAGCTAAAATGGAAAAATGAGGCTGGAACCTTGAGATGGCTAGGTGAGCTACTCAAAAACTAAGGTACACAAGCTAAGCTCACTAATAAGCTCTGTGAGAGCTTGTGAAATGGGCTATCTCAACTGCGTGTACAGAGCATGATTTTGAAAAAGGACTTAAAACAAGATTGAAAATAAGCAGTTTATAAGCTAAGTAGATATAAGCTAATATTTTTCTAATTAAGATAAGCAACAAAATTTTAATATTCCAAAAGATGATTAGCTAAATCTTAATATTAAATACACACTAAAATTCTTAATTTTATTCAAAAACTGCAATTGATAATTTTTGACTTTTACACAGAAATGAGTTTTTGACTTTAATGAGATTCTAATGCAATTCTAGGACTGATTTTGATAAAGTGAGGTGTGATAAGACCTAAATAAGCTAAATTAACTATTTCTAATCCTATCCTAAGCCATTTTACCAACTGCTCATTAACAGATTTTAAGCAATAGTAATTTTAAGATTATTTTGACTTTTTATACTATGACTACTGGTTTTTATGCAAGACTTGAGATAATAGAATCTAAGGTAGCATGTATCAAGCAATAATAACAATTAAAACAACACTAAACTCTACTAATTCAGCAGATCCAAACACTACTTAAGAAACTGAATTTGCAACTTAAATAAGCTAACTACTTGAACTAGCTTATACTAACTCTGAAACTATATTAATTATAGTCTAGAAACAATAATAGAACAGATATATACTAATGCTAATAACAAATTTAAACAGAACTAGATTATGCAAATAATATTTAGTTTTTGAAACAAGAAAAATACTCACAAGCAGTCTAGCTGTGGAGAAGCTTAAACAGAACCAATACTAAACTAATCAAAACCAACCCACTCCAGCATCAAGATCAACCCAAATCCATTTCTGAACCAAAGAGTGATCACAGTTGACTTTTGTTGACCAATTTTGGTTTTTTCTAAATTAAGACACTAAAGTCTAATACAAGTTCATGAAAAGCTATAATAAGCTTGTCTGAGCTTGTATGAAGGGTAAAAGAGCTTTTGTAACTTCTAATTAGTATAAATGATTTAATACGAATTACCAAGAAATATAAAAACTTGAAATCTTATTAACTTGGAATAATTACAATACAAAAATGAATTTTAACTTGAAACAAACTAGATTTTACACTAAGAACTTGAATTTAGACTAAAACAAATATTTAAGTAAGTTTTACACTACAAATGGTCTAAAAACATGCGACAACTAATTCTCTGTCTTCTTTTCCTTTTAATAGGCATCCAAAAGCTTTCTTGTCGACCTCTGATTAAATCCCACCTCAATCCAACCATTGGATCTTTCAAAATCACCATATTCGTCCATTTGTCATTTTGGCGGGAAAAAGTCTATGAGCAGGTTTATTGCATTTAATGCAATTTGGTGGGATGTGGAGGTGTTAGGGGAGTGGGTAGAGAGGTGTAAAGGTGGGGGTGAGGTGGAAAGGTAGTGAGGTGGTGGTGAAAACCACTGGTTTTGAGTTAACAGTTATGGGAGAGGAAGAAGCACAGTAGATGGCGGTTTTATATTTAAAATGTGGGCCGGGTTGGATATTGGATTGGGTTTGGTTTGTGTTTGGACTAATAATAACCAAGGGTCTGTTTGTTGTAGCTTATAAACACAAGGACTAATTTTGCAATTTCTGCCAAGTTGAAGGACTGAACCTGTAATTTCTCCAAAGTTATCAAAAGGACCAAACTTGACAAACTTTAATAGTACAAGGATAATATTTGATAATTTTCACTTTTTAAATATCCAAGGACTATTTATGACATTTTTCAAAGTTAAGGGACTAAACTTGCCATTTTTGCAAATTTGAACTTCAAGGGTAAAATTTGTCATTTCATGATTCTGGGGACTATTGTTGATTTTTCTTCAAAATATTTTATCCAGGGACCATTTCGATAATCTGTGAAAGTTCGAGGACTAAAACCGCCAATTTTGTAAACTTTGTTGTTTTTCATCGTTTTCAATCCTTTTGCATTTGTAACACATAAAACACATTTTCATGATATTTGTAACATTTATATAGTCATTTGTGTGTTTTGGGGTTTTTTATGGTTTAAACAAGGTAAAATATATGTGTTTTAGACACATATCACCTATCAAGTAAATTTTTTCTCATTTTAGCTTCCTCGTAGTCTATCCCCTTCTTCGTGACCTTTGTTCGTAATCCCATCACTTTTCATCATGGAAGGTGATAACCAACCACCACTCATCAACCCACCACCAAATGACCCGCCAAGAGCCGTCTTTCTTGGTGAATACTCAAGACCAAGCCACCCAGGCTATAGGAACACCATTGAGCTTCCCGACCAAGCCAAAACTACTACCTGCGATCCGACACCATCCGGTTGGTGCAAAACGGATGTGCATTCCATGGACTTCGTTCAAGATCCAAATCAAGATCCGAGGATTTCTCAAAATTGTCGATTCCATCGACCTTGATGCTACTACTCGGGAGACCACGCACCCGCGTCTCTTCCAATTCTCTCACGGACCAAGCTACTTCCATGGCTCCATCTCAAGTTGGGATGATCTTACCTCTCGCTTCTTGCTCAATTTTTCCCACCGGAGAACCACTAAGCTTAGGAATGACATCTTGATGTTCCAACAACGCAAGGCGAATCTCTATTGAAGCATGGACACGATTCAAGGACTTACTTCATAAAGTCCCTCATCACGGCATTGATCTTTGGCTCCAAGTCCAAATCTTTATGATCATGTCAACTTCCCCACTAAGCGATCCATTGACCAAGCGGCGGTGGAAAACTTAGTGATCTCACCGCGGAAGAATCACGGGTATAATAGAGGACCTTTCCTCTACGACAACGAAGTTGGGATGACCCCGTGAGCTACCTAAACCGTCAAGGCAATCTCCTTGCCTTCCATCGACTTACAACCTTCCGATCAGGATGATCGAACTTGAAGATCAAGTTAAATTCCTCATGAGTTCCTACAAAATACTAAGTCCTCACGCAGTGAATCAAATCACTTTACCTTGTGAGTTATGCGGTGGTCCCATGACACTCGTGATTGCACAAGGCCCCGAACAAGCTTTGCGGACCACGCCCATGCGATCGACGGAGCGGGAGAAGTGGTACACTTTCAAACCCGAACAAAACAACTTAGGAAACTCGTATAACCCTCATGGAGAAATCACCCTAACCTTAAGTGGAACCAAAACTCAAGCACACCCCAAAGCTCATCTAGTTCACCCACTAGGTTCAATTCTCTTAATACCGGAACCTCACTAATCTTGAGGCAATCGCATCTAGATTTTGTCATCCCAAGAGACTCGATTGAATAAGCTTGAAGCCGATTTTAAGCAAAAACAAAGCGAGATGACAACAAGCTTGATGCCCTCTTAAAAGCCTTCAATGAACGGGAAGTTGGAGCACTCCCAGTGATACCATAAAGAACCTAAAAGTGAATTCGATTCAAGGCCGACTTCATGTTCTAGCTCACCATGGGAGAATGCACATCCATGCCCCTCACACCGACGGTTCACTCGGTAAATCTTTGTCAAAAGGGTTCCAAGCCATCCAAGAGGTACCAAGGCCGGCACCATTGGTAGAACCTCCTCTCGAGAAACCCGTCGACCAAGAATCCAAACCTAGTTTAGAGGAGGAGTACAAGGAAATTCATCAAGAAAACCGATTCTTGAAGTCTTAGCTCATGCACCTTATTATAATGCTTTGAAAGAAAATATGAGTTAGAACTTAGGCTTGGAAAACATGGGTCCGCTTTTATGCGAAACAACTTACCTAAGAATTTAGATGATCCCTGTGTTATTCACTCTTCCGTAGGCTTGGAACTTCCAAACCACTCGACGCCTAGCCGACTTAGGGTCATGCATCAATCTTGTTCCGTTGTCCTCCATAGAAGCCTTAACTTAGGTAAAATAGAACCAACGGAAACCATCTTAGGTCTAGCGGACGGTAGTGTGGCACGTCCGTAGGAATAATAAAGGACATGGTAGTACACGTGGGAGAGTTGACTCTTTTGGCCGACTTTCATGTGCTAGACATGAATAAGGACCCGACATGCCCATTACTAGTAGGAAGAGGATTTTAGCTACCGCTAGTGCCATCATCGATTGTAAGATGTCTAAGATAGTGGTAGGAGAGGGATCTAGATCGGTTTACGATGTCAAAAGCATACGTACTACAAGGATGAGGAAATCCCACAAGAGATTAGGTTGGATAGAGAGCCTTCTAGATATGGACCTTGGATTGATAAGAACCTCATAGGCCCCCAAAGACCTTTTACCTAGATAAAGCCTTCACTAGTAAAGCAACTTTCCAAGAAAAGAAATGGCTAGGGACATGGAAGTGAACCCGCTCAAGGACGCTTTAGTATTTAGGAAGATGACCGAGTTCCTAGGAAGCTTGCCCGTTAACCTTGTCATGAATAAGTGGAAAGTTGAGGAATCTAAACACAAATGGGATTGGGATAGACCGCTTAGTGATGGTAATGGAGTGGCACATTAGGATACAAATCTATGATCCCGATGGTGAGAAGTTTGAAAAGACATATCTAACCGAGCGCATTACTAGGAACTTGAATGATAAGTTTGATCCTTACGACATTGTTGAGGATAGACTTACTTATATCGATGCGTAGGGTACACACTCAAGAGTCTAGCTACAAGACTCTTAAATAAAGAAAAGCGCTTTGTGGGAGGCAACCCATGCTTAATTGTTTGCTTGTTAGTGTCATATATCTTTTGTTAATTGTTTATTCTCATGTTTAATTTTGTAAAAATACTTTATTTTGTTTTTAACCTCGTCTTAATTGCATATAAAGGTATTTTACATAAAGGATAAGTGTAGGGAGGATTACACACATTTTCAAAAGAAACGTAAACATGAGAATAACAATTCATTAAAAGATATATTTGTGTGTTTGTTCGAGTCAAATGCTTGTATCGAGTCATAATGGATGTTTTGCGTGAATTTTTCCGATTCTAAAGATATAAATTTTTGAGAAAATCGCAGACCGCTTTTTGTCGATAACTGACGGCGTCAGATTGCAACTGACGTGAGTCGTGAAGGAGTAAAACAATGATTACTTTTTTCTCGTTTTCGAGCTACTTATAAATTTTTGGAATTTTCCGTGTCTTAATTTTCCGTAAATTCAGTAAACATCCATTCCACAAGCATTATATCCTAGTTTAAATCGAGTCATATATATATTATTACCGCCGATTTACGCGAAGGTTTCGTTTGTTTTGTTCAAGTGTGCGTGTTTAGTTTGTCAAGAAGAAGTTACATAAGATTGGAAGGAGCTTTTCACGCAATAATTCTTCTTGAAAGGATTTAACCACCACTTTACACGGATCCTACCGAGCTAATCGTGGGAGTATTAGTTTCTTCGCTTTTGATTACCTTCTTTATCATAACTTTGATACTTTCGGGAACATTAGGGACAATGTTCGGTTTAAGTGTAGGGAGGAAAATAAAACGGAACTTTGAAACTATGCTTATCCTTGATTATTTGCTTTGTCAATTGTGATTGTGTAATAAACCATGAGAAAATATCGGTTAGGGTAATTTTGGCACCAAATTTAAAAATTTTCATGACATATAGGAGTGGGCCATTAGTCTTAACAAAAGCGTCTCACGGATAGGAAGTTATATGACTAGCACAAAATCCTTTACCACCCAAATTCCACCCAAATGTGAGGATCGCCCTTAGATTAGTAGGAATTAAAAGCATTCATCTTCAATGCTTAGAGTGTGAACCGTAGTATATTAGATTCTAGAACTTGTTTTGTGATGCATTCCGAGATCGCAAGTGAGACTACACTTGTGTAGTTAGGAATAACTAAATGATAAGAGGCATTAGGATAACCCTTGTTTGATACCCGTAATATAATTACTTCTTCCACATCGGTTGAGTAATTCCCCACACCCTTTGCGTTGTACTCATCTTTAGTACACGATACCCTAGTTAACCCCTCGAGCCTATCCTTTTCGCGGTTCTCGTGATGTTTCTTTTTCCGGAATATCAATGAAGAGCATTGTTTACACCCCACCCCAAATATACACCCAAATCGCCTTAGCTCACCCTTATGCACTCACTTTAGTGCAAATGTTTGTTATCACCCTAAACCCGTAGTTCAATTATCCGTTGCTTGCATGAGTTGCTAAGTCGAGTCATATCCTTTGTATACGCTTTGGGACGATTGGGATTCATGGGAAAAGTTAAAGTTTATGAAATGACGGGAAGGAACGTTAAATTCAAATTCCCTTTGTTTCATGTAATAATGTACCCCAAGTGTTTTGATCTTTTCAATTCGGGTCAAATTAGTGTTAGAGTAATAAAAACTCAAGTGTAGGGATGTGCCTATAAATCCCTATCATTTTGATGTTACCGTAGGGGATGGTAGAGTAAAAGTGTATGAAAAAAAAAAAAAATCGAAAAAAATATAGAAAAGAGAAAAGAAAAAAAATATAGAGTGTTAAAAAAAAAAAAAAAAAAAACATACATGCTACCATCCTACATCTATCCTTTAAATTTATGTTTGTTTATTTCGTTACCTAGAGTTTTAGAGTGTCGAGTCTTGGCTTAGCAACGCCATTCTTCGTATGCATTTAACATAGAGATTTTTGACTTGCAACCACTAAATAGCCTATCCCACCAAACCCTTGTTTCCCTACCGTAAGCCTAACATTACAACCCTTTAAAAGACCTCTTTGATAGTCTTTCCTAGGTGATTACGCCAAAGCGATGGAGGTTTGATCTATTCTCGAGCCTATGGTAATCTATGTACTAGGACCGGTTAATGAGTGTTTATCTTCCATTTCCTATTTGTTATATTTCATATATACACCGAGAGAGATGCGAGTATCCAAACACCCCATGTGAGGTGCTAGTATGTAATTTCCGTGCTTGTTATGACTTTTTGGGGCTTATATGTGTTGTGGACCGTTTTAAATCAATGCTTCATGACCCCTAACTTATAAATTAATTGGCTAAAGCACATTTGCTTGAGGACAAGCAAATAACAAGTGTAGGGATATTTGATAAGGTTTTAAAAGGTACCATTTTGAGGGGTCGTTTAAGCCCTTATTTGATCACTTTGTATCCGTTATTGCTTAATATCGTTCCTTTCACTTTTAGGTCTCTTGAAGGCAAAATGTGGAATGACACTTATTTGGACGAAAAGCGCGAATATCTGAAGAAAATGGCCAAAGTCGAATCGAGACACTCAAAGTCATTGAAAGCAGTGGTGGCGTCGCCATCGCCGCTGCGACGCCGTCGGAGGAATTTGTGACGACCGTAAGAGAAAATGCTAGTTCGAAGGACGGTCGGGCTTTAAAGGGTAGACCGTCGCAACTCGGGACGACCTAGATGCGACCAGCACGACGCCGAAGCTGAAGAGGACGGCGTCGCGCACATAAGGTGACGTCGTCGCAAGGTTAACGTGGCAAGACGAAACCCAATAGCGGTGACACGACGGCGTCACAAAACATAAGGTGACGCCGTCGCATATGTAATATTATATATAGAATCCGAAATTTTCGGTTTAGAGAGTCTTTTGGAGTAAAACCTAAAACCGAACCAAGGGTGTCTTGTATGATTTTAGGGTTCCAAACCCTATCTTACATCAAGATAAGTATTTACTTCATCAATTCAATTATGTCTTTGATTATTTGTGTGTATGCTTGCATGTTCTCTATGTCAAGCTAATTTATTTGTGTGTTTGCTTAGGGAGTATGAAACTTAATTATTGAATATTGATTGGTTGTTTCTTATCTTAGTTGATTAATGATCTAGTAATGCGATAGGTCATTCGTTGTGTACTTAATGCTTGATTCATCTTTGTGAACCTTAGAATATAATTACGAGTATTTGTAAGCTAAACCATCCAAAGAGTGCCTTAGAGTAAGAGTTTATTATCCCTAGTGGGTTTTGTAGACGAGACCCTTTGGTAAGTTCAAAGAGTTGGGAGAAACGCACACCCTACAACTTTAGACACACAACGCAACTAAGAATAAGGACGTGACAACTCAACCATCAATAAGAGATAATTAAGGAGTAGTAAAACCTAAGTAAACACATCTTTAAACTATCATACGAGCATACATTAATTAGACATAGACTACCACCACCTTAGTTTAGATAATTAGATAATCGTAGAGTAATCGGAGAAATACCAACCCCAAATCCAATACCGAGATTCGTACTTTTCAATTTCCTAAAAACATAAAAAGATAAAAATAATCTTCCTCAACCTTAACCTTAGTGTAGTAACTTCTCACTAGCATTCCTATTCCCCAGAGAACGATATCAATACTGGCTTACCCTAATACTACACTACAACGATTAGGTTCTTTGCCTGGGGTGTTGAAAAACTTGCTCGACGAAAAGGAAGTTCCTTTGACCCCAAACGCGTTGCGTAAGCGTATCATATAACATGTGACACACGGTAAATTTTTACTAAAATTTAACTAATAATTTGTAATTTATTATTACTAAGCATAAGTCATTAAGCATGCATAAGCTTTGCCGGATCATTTGAGTAGATAACTCACATACAGTAGATAATTTCACCACTCTTGCATTCATATCATTTTATGAATATTTCATTTCATTTTGTCTTATGATTAAATTGTAAGACGAGAGGTTATCTCGTTTTCCCCAGTGACCGACACTGCACGCGTACCGACACTATGATAAGGGCTTGATAAAACAAATGACAAACTTCCGTAATGAAAAATATTACAAAGATAATAATATCTCCGAAGCGTATCTATAAGATACTACGTTATAAAAGTTATCAAACAATGATACTTCGGTCACAATTTAATATCGCGGGACACAAAGTATTTAACACACTTGCATCTAAATAAAGACTTCTATAAGACTCAAACACAATTAATACATAAGTAAACACAAGTACATACATGTACACAAATAAACCATAAGTATAATATACATATACACACATGTTTATTTTTTTATAAATAAAAACCTTTATCAAATTTGAAATATATACCCTTTGTCTTCTCTTCCCACACACGACAAAACACAAAGCAGAAAAAGGAGATATCAAATCTTCATCTTCAACCTCTAGACATGCGCCTCTTATAGGTCGAATCTCCCAAACAAGTAAACCAACATACTCCTTTTCATTATTCTCCATCTTCCCTCACCAAAACCATGTATTATCTTGTCTTACAAACCCACTCCTTGAGGACGCCGGCTACGATTCGAATGAGTCCAAGAAGAGTCAAGACAAAGCCACCCAAAGAGAAGCATATATCCACACCAATCTACCTTGAGCCAAAGTCCAAGATTTGCCTAGGTTTTTGAAGATTAACTAATTTTGGCTTCAATCCAAAACACCAAGAAAAGAAAGATAGACAAGCTCTTCCCAAAATACTCCTTTATCTCTAGTAGAGATGTGAAACGCCCAACCCGCTTTCCCATCACTTGTACCAAAAATTAGGGTTTGTGAAACTTAGGGTTTTCAAAAATTGAATTGGGGGTTTTGCAATTGGGAGTGTATTGGAGCTAAATCAAGTCTCGTTTGGTCCGAAACCACGAAGCCACTTTCGTTCCTCACCCATCACTCTCGAGTTGAGGTTATGAATCTTTTCTTGTTGTAATGTTTTGTACGTTATTCTTGTGATGTTAACTTTAGTATTTTGTATCAAACATTCGTTACACACTTGGTCATGTTAATAATATTCTTTCTTGGTTGCTATGTTAAAAATTAAATTTGGTCATTCACTTGGTTGGGTTAATTTATATCGAGATGTATGAAACAAGAAAAATTAGAGAAGTTGAGTTTATAAAAGTTGGACTAAGAACTAGGGTCTTTGATACTATAATCTTGGTATGTGACCATGAACTTGAGTAAATCGTTTACAAATGGGTCCGCTTGGTTTTCGTCAAGTTAAGGAACAAGAAACAATTAAACAAGTCAAGTTTTATAAAGTCTAAAAGGAACCTGTGTTTGGATACTCACATTTTTCTTCTCCACTCGACACTCATGTCACTTAAGGTGTGTCGAGCCATGTTATGATGTTGTCCAAACCTGAAGAACATACGTGTTACCTTAGAGTCATATGACTCGAAATGTATGTTGAGAACCTTGTGACTAAGCCGTTATGTATGTCTTGGGAGAAACTCAAGTATAATGTGATCTTTGTTTAAAACATATTAGTAGTCTATACTTGTCAAGTTTTCCGTAAGAGTAAAATAGTTGACGGGATGAGACCGAGTTGAAGTAGTACTCAACTAGTGTATGGTATCATCACACCTTTGCTCGCATTTTCCTAGTTAACGAAGTTAGCCAAATCTCGTTCGAAACAAGTCTCGTACATGGTCATTTCCTTTTGTTAACTTACCTTCATTAAGTACATACTTGTTAGTTAAATAGAAATGTTTTGAAAATGTATTGTGGTCGACAAACTCACTTTGGTAGTACCACAGTGACGAGGTCATTTATCCCTTGGTCGAGAGTTTCGGCTTCCTAAGTTGGAGTGTGAACGAAACAAGTAACTCGAGCCATATTATTCACGTTACACTTGAAAGCCTAAGATAAGAACTTCTACAATAAAAACCTGGAAATGAAAATTTTCTAAAACTTCTGTTAACAAAGTTGTAGTACTAACGTTGGGCCAGCCCCTTTCTTTTCTTTCTTCTCGTTACAATTATCACGATGGGCCAGGCCCAAGAATGGTACCATGTTGAACATCTAAAATGGGCCGCAGCCCATGGTTAAGTATGTAGTACCCGTTAGTGTATCAAGAGTAGTCGAACAAGGTGGTACTCGGAACGAGTTAGCTGACGACAAATAACGAAAACCATCCACCGCCTATCCTTTCTTTTCACTTCGTTACATATCGTCTTAACGTCAATTATATACACTAGTTGTAATTTAACGAAAAATGTACGAAAGTTTGGCATAAACAACAAATGTTTAAAAACATGATTCACATGTTAATGTTTACGACAAAATGTAACGCCAATATGTAAACAAATGCATGTCAAGTAAAATTCTCGTCTAGAACTATATATATTAGAAACAAGTTTTGTTAAACAAATAGAGACCACCATATTATTTTATCAGTCATTAAATTTGGAAGCCTTCAAATTTAACTCGAGTATTTTTCTAAATACAATTAGAAAATAAATTAATTATAATTTTGACAATACCATTTGTGTCAACTTAAATAAGTATATATATACATTTATATACTTACTAGTGGAACGTTGCAATTATTTGTTTCAAATCAAACTTTGGATTTTAAGACCATATTAATGTCAATATGAAAAGTATATAAACACTCATATACTTACTAGTAAAACCATTTTATTATTTTTACAAACTTAAGTTTAGTTTTATTGCAAATATTAAAAACCATTGAACTACTTTAAGTAAGTGATACTTAAAACAATGAACTGAAACATTGCCCTCTTTATCTAGGTCGCGTGTCGGTGCCGCTTCACAACAATCACTAAAGCCCACTTTTGGATTTCGCATTTGCTAAGGTGAGTTTTCATAGCCCCACTTTTACTTGATAAACTGTTTTATACAATTTAGGGTGAGAAATATGCAAAACCTTTTTATAGACCTAAACTATTGCATGATTACTATTACGTGGTTTAGCCTAAGCCCTTATGTCCCTAGAGAATGCCCCTTTTTCATGAACCATCAATTCCCCATTGGGAAGCGCGAATGTTATAAATAGATCTATTGAGGGTGACTCCTCCGTTCGGTTGGCCATGCTTAGGCCAAGGCGAAACGTATACCATGTCGGAATCGAGTGTTGAGGGACAAAACACTCGCTATGGGCCCCTATATTGTATGATATCTTTTAGCATACAGAAACTGTCGTAGTATCGGTTGCATGAACTTAGAGCTAACGTAATAGACATTCATCCATATAATTCGTTGTAATGATTATATGACTTTGCTTATGGTCCAAACTTACCATTTTAACTTAAACCTATGAACTCACCAGCTTTTAGCTGACCTTTTTAACATATTTTCTTAGGTGCTTAGTTATGATCATGGATGCAAGGAAAGAGGTGGATAAATGGTCGTAGTAATTTCTAAAGAAGTGTTTTTACACAAAAACGATGTTTTTATATTGGGACCACTGAACTTATGGGATGTGCCCATTTATCTAAACAAGGTTGTAAGATATTATTTTAAAACTATTTTATGAAGTCAAACGGAGTATGTATTCCGTTCTTTATTACTTGTGTTGTGATTCACCAATTTTGTAACATTCCCCAATAACACATATGCTTCCGCTAAACAAATTTGGGGGTGTTACATAACATCTCCTAAGACTCCATCAATAATGCCTTTAACATTCTCTAGGATCATGAAATCACACCTATATGTGAAGTTTCCTACGAAGACATGCAATCCTTTAACCCTCCCGACATAGTTACTCACCTTCCTAGGGTAAAAGGGGTCCCTCATAGGTCCTAAATCTGCACTCATGATCCAATTGTATTAGAGTCTAGACATTATGTTCATGGGTGCTTTATAATCTATGTAAGTGTGATCCCTATATAAGTACCCAATCATGCACGGTATTTTGATATTTTTAGGGTCACCACTTTTTATGCATGGTTCAAAAGGCGGTCACGGAAAGTTAACTACATTATAGTGATAAGCGGTTTCCTTCCCATTAGGGTATGAATCGAAATACTCCCTAAGTTCCTCTTCCTCCTTACTTCCATCCATAATTTCCAAAACCTTATAATCACCTTCCACAATTTCATCTTCCGAATCACTGAGGTGGAATCACTATCTAAGGTACTAGTGGATTCCTCAAGGGCTTTCTCAAGTCGTTTTCAATTATCCTATTTAGTTTCTTAAGTTCTCCAATTTCACTAACAATGCGAGCTCTGAGTTGGTTGGCAAAAGTTGGATCGAGTGGTGGGTATTTGTTTGATGGGAGTTGTTGCTTGGTGGTTTATCACCTTCCATGATGAAAAGTGATGGGATTATGAACAAAGGTCACGAAGAAGGGGATAGACTACGAGGAAGCTAAAATTGAGAAAAATTTACTTGATAGGAATCAGCAAAGAAACCTAAACGAGGTGGACTACTAACTAGCTATTCTATTCCCGCAGCGCGCCAAAACTTGATAATGCTACACGCGTTGTTCGGGGTCAAAGGAACTTCCTTTTCTTCGAGCAAGTTTTATAACACCCCAGCAAAGGAACCTAATCGTTGTAGTGTAGTATTAGGGTAAGCCACGGGTATTGAGATCGTTCTCTAGGGGAATAGGAATTATAGTGAGAAGTTACTACGCTAAGGTTGGGGTTGAGAAGATTATTTTTTTATCTTTTTATATTTTTTTAGAAAAGGAAAGGTACGAATCTCGGGGTTTGGATTTGGGGGTTGGTATTTCTACCGATTACTCTACTTATCTAATTATCTAATTAACTAATGTGGGGTAGTCTATGTCTAATTATTGTGTGCTCGTATGATGGTTTAAAGATGTGTTTACTTAGGTTTTATTACTCCTTAATTATCTCCTGTTGATGGTTAAATTGTCACGTCCTTATTCTTAATCGCGTTGTGTGTCTAAAGTCGTAGGGTATGCGTTTGTCCCTAACTCTTTGAAACTACCAAAGGGTCTCGTCTACAAAAACCTCTATGAATTATAAACTCTAACTCTAAGGTACTCTTTGGATGGTTTAGCCTACAACCGCTCTAAGTGTTATAGTCCAAGGTTCACAAAGATTAATCAAGCATTAATTACACAACGAATGACCTATCGCATTACTATATCATTAACAATTAAGATAAGAGACAACCAATCAATATTCAATAATTAAGTTTCATATTCCTAAGCAAACACACAAGTAAATTAGCTGGGACATGGATAACATGCAAGCATACACATAAATAATTGAAGACATAATTGAATTAATGAAGTAAAACACTTATCTTGATGTAAGATAGGTTTGAAACCCTAAAATCTTGTATAAGACACCTTGGTTCGGTTTAGGTTTTACTCCAAAAGACTACTCTAAAACCGAAAAATTCGGATTCTATATATAGTATTACAATCGCGACGGCGCCACCTTATGATTTGTGATGCCGCCGTCGCCGTCATTAGGGTTTCGCCTGGCCACGTTAGTCTTGCGAAGGCGTCACCTTGTGCTTGCGACGTCGTCCCTTGATCTCGACGCCGTCTGGATCAAATCTAGGCCGTCGAGTTCGCGACGGCCTACTCTTTTAAAGCCCGACACCGTCACTTGAAAATAAGCAATTTGGCTCTTGTGTCGTCACGAAGTGCTCGACGGCGTCGTAGATTAACAGATGACGCCGTCCCCTTGTACTTCAAAGCAGTTTGAGTGTCTCGATTCTTGACTTTGGCCATTTTCTTCAGATATCCGCGCTTTTCGTCCAAATAAGTGCCATTCCAGCAATTTGCCTTCAAGAAACCTAAAAGTGAAAAGGAACGATATTAAGTAATAATGATACAAAAGTGATCAAATAAGGGCTTAAACGACCGCTCAAAAAGGTACATTTTAAAACCTTATCACTTAGTGAAAGAAAAGAAGAACGGTAATGAAGTCACGTAGGAGCACGATTTCGAGTCTAGCTACAAGACTCATAAATAAAGAAAAGCGCTTCGTGGGAGGCAACCCATGCTTAATTGTTTGCTTGTTTGTGTGTCATATATCTTTTCATTATTGTATGTTCTCATGTTTGAATTTGTGAAAATGTTTTATTTTGTCTTTAACCTCGCCTTAATTACATATAAAGGTATTTTACAAAAGGATAAGTGTAGGAGGATTACACACGTTTTCAAAAGAACGTGAACATGAGAACTACGATTATTGAAAAAGATATATGTGTGTGTCATAGAGTCAAATGCTTGTATCGAGTCATAATGGATGTTTTGCAGAACTTTTCCGTATTTTAAAGGTGTAATTTTTCCAAAACGCAGAGACCAGCCAGTCATAGGATAACTGTTGGTGTCGATTATAACTGACGACGTCGGAGGAGTAAAGCGACTTATGAAATTCTTCTCGTTTTACGTGCTAATTATAAATTTTGGAAATTTCGTGTCTTAATTTTCCGGAAAATGTGCAAACATCCATTCCACAAGCATTATATCCTAGTTTAGTTGAGTCATATATAGTTTTACCACCGATTTTACGCGAAGGTTTCGCTCTATTTTCTTAAAGTGTGCGTGTTTTATTTATCAAGAAGAAGAAACATAATATTGGATGAAGCTTATCACGCATACATTCTTCTTGGAAAGAATTTAACCACTACTTCACACGGATCCTACCGAGCTAATCGTGGAGTACTAGTTTCTTTCTCTTTAATTACCTTCCGTTATCATAACTTTGATACTTTCGGGAACATTGGGGACAATGTTCAGGTTTAAGTGTAGGGAGGAGAATAAAACGGAACTTTGAAACTATGCTTATCCTTGATCATTTGTCTTGTCCTATTTCATTTGTGTGATAAACCATGAGAAATATTTGTTAGGGCAATTTTAGCACCAAATTTAAAATTTTCATGACATGTACGGTGGGACTTTAGTCTTAATAAAGCGCCTCATGGATAGGAGTTATATGACTAGCACAAAACCCTTTACCACTCAAATTCCACCCCAAAATGCGAGGTTCGCCCCTAGATCTATAGGAATTAAAGCATTCCCTTTAATGCTTCGAGAGTGTACCGGTAGTATAATAGATTCTAGAACTTGTTTTGTGATGCATTCCGAGATCGCTAGTGAGACTACACTTGTGTAGTTAGGAATAACTAAATGATAAGAGGCATTAGGATAACCATTGTTTGATACCGTATTATAATTATTTCTTCCACATCGGTTGAGTAATTCCCCACACCCATGCGATGTACTCATCTTTAGTACACGATACCCTAGTTAACCCTCGAGCCTATCCTTTTCGCGATTCTCGTGATGTTTCGATTTTCCGAATATCAATAAAGAGCATTGTTTACAATCCACCCCCAAATGTATACCCAAATCGCCTTAGCCTACCTTGTATGCACTCACCTTTAGTGCATTATTGTTATCATACTAAACCCTTGGTTCAATTATCTAGTTACTTGCATGGTTGCTAAGTCGAGTCATATCTTTTGTACACAGTTGTGGGACGATTGGGACTCATAGGTAAAGTAAAATTTTATGGAGTGACGGGAAAGAAAGTTAAATTCAAATTCTCTTTATTTACGTAATAAAGTACTCCAAGTGTTTTGATCTTTTCAATTCGGGTCAAATTAGTGTTAGAGTAATAAAAACTCAAGTGTAGGGATGCTCCTATAAATCCCTTATATTTTGATGCTATCATAGAGGATGGTAGAGTAAAAGTGTATGCAAAAAAAAAAAAAAAAAAAAAAGGCTACCATCCTACATCTATCTTTATATTTTTGTTTGTTTGTTTCAAATTATCTAGAGTTTAGAGAGTTGAGTCTTGACTTAGCAACGCCATTCTTTTCATGCTTGTAACATAAGATTTTTGACTTGCCACCACTAAATCGCCTATCCAACCAAACCCTTTTGTTTCCCTACCGTAAGCCTAACGTTACAACCCTTTTAAAGACCTCTTAGATAGTTGTTCCTAGGTGCTTACGCCAAAGCGGTGGAAGTTTGATCTAGTCTCAAGCCTATGGTAATCTATGTACTATGACCGATTAATGAGTGTTTATCTTCCATTTCCATTTATTATATTTCATATACACCCGAGAGATGAGAGAATCCAAACACCCCTTATGAGGTGCTAGTATATGCGTGCTTGTTATGACTATTGCGGTGCTTTTACTTGTTGTGAATTATGTTAAACCAATGCTTCATGCCCCCTAACTTATAAATTGATTGGCCAAAAGCACATTTGCTTGAGGACGAGCAAATACCAAGTGTAGGGATATTTGATAAAGATTTAAAACGTACACTTTTAAGGGGTCATTTAAGCCCTTAATCGCCCACTTTTATATCCGTTAATGCTTAATTTCGTTCCTTTTCACTTTTTAGGTCTCTTGGAAGCAAAATGCTGGAATGATGCATATTTGGACGAAAAGGAGTGAATACATGAAGAAAATGGCTAAGTCAAGATCAAAGACACTCAAGTCTTTGAATTTGAAGTCAAGGCGTCCCAAACAAAGCGGCGACCGCCTCTCTATACATAATTAAATTTGTGACGACTCATGAGACTTTTGCTAAAATACACCGACGCGCCAGCTTTGAAGAGGAAGGGCGCCACGAAGACTTTTCATCCTGCGGCCTAGATCTAGAATCGACGACATCACCGCTGAAGCCCGACGGTGTCACAACCCCAACGCGACGCCGCCCCAACTTTTACTCGCCAAGACGAAACCCTAATGACGGCGATCCGATGGCCCCACCTATAAAGCGGACGCGTCGCGGTTGTAAAACTATATATAGAAATCGAATTTTAATTTTAAGAGGTAGACTTGTGGAGTAAAAACCTAAAACGACTTTAGTCAGGTTTGGACAGTATCTTAGGGTTCTCATACCCTATTTTACATCAAGATAAGTGTTTTACTTCATTGATTTCATTATGTCTTCGATTGTATGTGTGCATGCTTGCGTGTTTAACATGTCCGACTAAATTTCTTGTGTGTTTGCTTAGATCTATGAAACCTAGTTATTAATTATTGATTGGTTGTCTCTTATCTTAATTGTAATTGGCTTAGGAGTGCATTAGGCCATCGTTGTGTTTAATTGCTTGAGTAATCTTTGTGAACCTTAGCTTATGAATCACTTCGCGGAATTGAAGGCTAAACATCCAAAGATAACCTTAGAGTTAGTTTATGAAACCTAGAGATTTCGTAGGCAATAACCTTAAGGTAGTCTCAAAGAGTTAGGGATAAAAGCATACCCTACGACCTTAGAAAACACAACGCGTTAAGAATAAGAATGTGACAATTCAACCACCAATAAAAGATAACTAGGGAGTAATAGTATCTAGGTAGACACATTTTTAATCATCATACGAGCACACATCAATAGACATAAGACTACCCATAGTTTAGATAATTAGATAATAGAGTAATCGGTAGAAGTACAAAAACCCCCAAATCTAAACCCCGATATTTTACCCTTAGCTTTCTAAAAAAATATAAAAAAGATAAAAAAATAATCTTCCTCAACCTCAACCTTAGCGTAGTACACTTTTTACTAGCATTCCTATTCCCTTAGAGAACGATATCAATACCCGAGGCTTACCCAATACTACACTACAACGATTAGGTTCACTTGAAAAGCTTGCTCGACCAAAAAAAAGTTCCTTTGACCCCGAACGCGTTATATGCGCATCAGGGTACCCGAGCGATGCGGCAGCGGGTACCCTGTGACTATATTTTCTGGCAATGTGATGTTATGCGGCCATATTTTTTTAACAATTAATTTACAAATAACAATAACCTTAATTAAGACAATAGTATAATTACAAGTAGTTAAAAGGTTATGTGATTGTCAACGTGTTGTTGTGGTGAAAAGGAGGCGAAGTTGCGTCTCGACCCTCAGCGACTGACACCACTGCAGCGAAACAAACTTTTTCAGCTCTAGTAGTAAAAATTGCAGATAGCATTTAACCAAACAACCTGAAACAAACTTAAACTATTATAACAATAGCTCAATAACAACCATTTTAGGATATTAATGAAAGCCTAGTCATGAGCCAAGTCCAGTCTCTTATAATGTAGTTGTTCAGCCCGTCATATGAATTGAAAGACCCGAGCCCAAAATAATACCTGATCCAATCAATCCCAAATCCAGTATTAGATAAAACCTAAACCTTTTTATCATCACTTTAACCCTACATACACTTCTGGTTATCATCGCCCCCACCTCATCTCTTTCACCTAAACTTTTCACAACCCCCATCAAGAACTCATCTCATCTCATGATTTCATCCTCTTCAAATCATCTTCACCATCATAAATGAGTTGTATACAACCAGAAAGTGTGTTCTATGTTTTGCATTTATCTTTTAAAAATTGTTTCATGTGCTTAAAATTTACATATATTTTTTCTCTTTCAAGGATGACATGTAACATATGGACAAAGATGAGGCCGACCATTATTGGGTCAACCATGATTCGAATGAAAGGAGCATCTGCAATGTTGAATGGAAGGTTCACCACTGGTGCAACATTGATTGGGTTTCTTGCATTCATTTTTTGCTAGTAGGAGTTTCTGGGGTTGTCTTTTTATTCTAGTAGCAGTAATCAACTTAATAGGTGAAATGATGATTTATATTTTTGATTGAGTGGGTTTTTATAATACACTATATGGAGATATACAGGGTAATTTGGATGTAAACCAAGAACTATGAGAATAGTTCAATCTCAAATTTATACAAAAATATTATAAATCTCAGGTTTTTTAGAATATCCTTGGTTTTGTATCATACAATATGTTTTACTTGAATCTGATAGGTGTTAAAAAGGGGGCTCGACTGATTTATTTTTTTATTTGAATCTGATAGGTGTGAAAAAGAAGGCTCAAAAGAAAAAAGAGGTTGCAGGTAGAAGTTTTGAGTGCTACACGACGCAGATATATTGTCTTGAGAATTATATTTATTTGTGAAGAGGTGTTTTAAATTATGCATTGATTCTATGTAAAAAATAGTGTTTTTGTAGTTTGATTTGTGCTTTACATATTTGTAAATTATATTTGATGACTTGTATTTGCTTAAAATCTATTTTAGGAAGTCTTAAAAATTAAATAGGATGAAAGTGCTTAAAAGCATTATAAGTAGTATAGATGTTTATTTTTTTTAAAGATAATATACTTGAAATATAAGATTTGTTTAGTTGACAAAACTTGTATGATTTTAAAATCACATAATCTCTTCTAATGATATTTATGTATCTTATTTTTTTTTCTGCATCACCATTATTTATTTATAGCTTTATCGCTGATTCTAACAATAATTACTTTTGCCGAACATACTCATAAGCTTGACAAAATTCAACATGCAACTTTTATGAAGCATCGTAGCTGGGTTGTAGTTGTATTTAGTGGCAAAGCAGTTGCTTTTAAGTACACATAAATTGTTTGTCAATAGATTTTCTAATGAATCGATAAAGGTTTATGTCAAATTTCTAAGTTGTAACATTTTTTGTCAAGAGAAAAAAAGAAGAAAAAAAGAAAAAAAAAATGTTGGGAATAATTATATTATATGGAAAGTAAAATTTGGGAATAATTATATTATAGTTTTGTGATGTATCAAGGTAAAAGGACAGCTGATAGATATTTGAAAAAAGGTTTTACTTTGTATTTGTGAAGGTTGCATGTGACAATGTAGACTATAGAGAAGCTCTTCAAAACGAATTTTGCATCTTAATAATGTGACATGTATATAAGAAATTTGAATAAGATTAGTCTTTCTAAAATTTGGTCTCTGTTTACATTTGTTGCAGAATGATGTACATATTGAGTCTTTATATTTGTTGATTTGTATACATCTAATCACAAAAAATGCATATTGGTCGATTTGAAACTAATAAGGATAGTAATAAGTAATAACTGATAGAGTTCACTTTACATCTCAAACCTGATAATTTATACTCCATCTCTTCCTAAATAAATGTTTATTTGGACTTTTTGTGGTCTTTATTATTCAACTTTAACCTCAAACATTTTTGTTTGTGTGTATATAATACTTGATGCAAAATATTTGAATGAATTGAGTTTTACATGTATTTTCATTAGTATAATTTTCATCAAGTGTTATATAACACAAACAAAATTATTTAAGGTCAAAGTTGAACAAGAAAGACCGTAAAATGTTAAAGTGGACATTTATTTAGAGACGGAAGGAGTATTAGCTAAGTTGATTACAAATTAGAATTGTAAACATAACCAAAGAGCTTGTGTTTAAGTGGTAACCCATGTTTTTGTGAAAAAATTCTTGACTAAATGTTATTGGTTCAAGTTCTGCTTAATACATGTGAGATATATTGTGATGTGAGAGATGATTGACATTAAGAAAATATTTGTAAACATAAAGAAGTTGTATCAAATTTTGGTATATGTAAGAGCACATGGTATGAGGATCATTTAACATGCTAAAGGTTCATTTTTCGTGTCATTGGTGAGCCAAACCATACCATCACTTGGTGTCATTCGTGAGTCAAAGGTATTTGAGCCATTTCACTGGCTCACGCTATTTGTGAATATTTTTTTTTTATTATTATTTTTTTGTATTATGAGTGAGTGAGTATTTTTAGTGGGGTATTTTGTGGGATCCAATAACATGTTAGTGGTGTACTGGTGTATTATGAGTGGAGGTGTTTTATTTATTGGTGACTTATTGAGAGCCAGATGATGTGGCATACCAATAACGTGTTATTTGTATTCACGATACCTTAGGTGGTGGCAATCATAATCTCATGTCTCACCCATACCACCACCCACCAATAATATCATTCCACCTCATTAATGTCTCTCGTACATCAACATACTTTTAGCCAAGAATGTGATCTCGTGCCTCCTAATTTTATTTTTTATTTTTATATTCATGCCTCTCTTTCCCATGACTCTTCTAATCTTTGCCAAGTACCACCAAACCGCAACCACGCCGGCCAGGAGGCAATGGTGTTGACCTTCAGCTACTACCACGCCCAACATACCGCATCCCATTGCCACCACCCTTATGCTCTGATAAACATTTTATCTCTAATCATCAAAACACTCGGATTTGACACTTGTCGCAGTCTTATACGTATGCCTATAATTATGATCTAGTTGGCGTAAAAATCAAATTTTGAAGAAAACGTATGCTTGATTTTGGCGTAAGATGACAAAGTCACGAGACCTAGCACCATGGTCTAGAGTTTGATGTTTCTATAGACTCTTATTCAACGAATACAAACCATTTTATTTCATTTGATGTAACAGTTAGATTTATGTTTAAGAGCACAAGATATCGTTGATACTAATAACACGTTATTGATATGCCACCTCATCACCACATTATACACCTCTTAATAACTCACCAATAACTCAATCACTCTCCCTCATAACACATCAATAACATGTTACTGGGTTCACAAAATACCCCAATAAAAACACCCCTCACTCACAATACACTAAAGAAAAAAAAAATAATAATAAAAAGGTACATGATGTCATACATAACGTGAGCCATTCCACTAACTTGATTCATTTTGGCTCATTAATGACTTGATGCATGGTACCATAAATGACATGTTATTTGTTGTACTTTTCTCTTTTAGCGTATAGATAACATAGCACACCGTGTGCTCTAAGTACTAAAACTGAAAAAGAAAACTTGACATCAAATTTGAACAAAGTAAACATAAAAAACAAACATGGATATACATTGACAGATGCATTTATTGAGGAGAAAAGTAATATATTTCATTCTATTTTTTTTCATTGGATCCTCATTCATTTCTAAATTCCTGGATTGATTGTCTCTATCTAAGAGCATAAGATATGGTGAAGAGCAAAATCTCTTCATTTGAGTTTCACCGGGTGTCACCTTATTTAAACACTATCACTTTAAAATACACTATCACTCATAACACGAATAAGCCTTTTCATTTGAGCCCCACCCACCCTCAAATGCAACAAATACTTTTTAAAGAGTTCTTTTGTCTTTTCTGCTTCACTTCCTTGTCGAATCACCAAACGGCGAGCCACCTAGGTGTGGTGGCGAGTGAACGACGAAGGGTGAAGAGGTGTCACGTCGAAAACGGCGAGCCCCGCTTTTCACCATACCCCTTGCTCTAACTATATGGTAGTGGTTTAGGGAGCACAATTGCTAGAGCACAGAAGAATGAAGAGTAATAATGTCAGCAAAAGCACCGTGACGGACTACAATAGTGAGTCTAGTGCATGGTAAAACACTTCTCTTTCCATTATAATTTATTGTCTAGTTTTAACTTTTTAATTTTTTTTTTTTCAACTTTGACTTTAACTATTTTCTTTTGTGTTATATAATACTTGATGCAAAATATATGAATGAATTGGGTTTTAAATATATTTTTATTGATATAACTTTCATAAAATATCATATAACATACATACAAATATTTAAGTTCAAAGTTAAAAAAATAAAAAAAATAAAAAAAATAAAAGAAAAATCAAAACTAGACAAATAAATTAAGACGTAAGGAGTATAACATAATCTCTCATTCTTTCAAAATTTTCAATGGCTATGGTTAACCATATAAAAAAAGATTATACTCTCGCATCATGTTATTGTTAAAACATTGTCATATTCTATACTCATTTATTTTATTTATTTATTTTTATATTTATTTTTGAGTAAGGGTATGTTTGGCAAAACTATTCATGATGTTAGAATCAGAAACTTGTCGTAAGTTAGAACTAAAGTTCGTTAACATGAGTTCTAATGTATTTGTTTTTGAATAAAAGTTTTTGCTAAGTTAGCTGTTAAATGTAATTATAAGATTCAAAATGACATAAAAGGATAAATCTATAATTTTAAACAAATGTTTGGAAGGTATATAAGTAATTTAAAGTTTTAACAGCTCCAAAATATTTAAAAAGCTTCATGAATCAGCTTTTCATTTATAATCTATTTGTTTAAAATAAAAGCTTTAAGTTAATGTATCCAAACAAAGCTATTTATTTTAGAGAAGATTATTTTTGTTATAAAAAGCTAACTATCGTAAAAGCTCCTGCCAAACAGGTCCTAGACTACGAAAACCATCTTTATGATTTGACAATTTTGATACTAATCATCATTGTTAAAGACTATTGGCAAGTATCATTTTTGAGAGGTCAATTGTTCAGCACAACACTATACATCGATGGATGGTTTTTGCTAAACTTTTTGCAAAAATCATCCTTAGTAAGGATGGTTTTTGATAGACATTTGATCTTACAGGAATGATACATGCAAATAGTTTCTAACACGGAATCAGAGATGATTAGTGACAAATTTGACAAACCACGAAAATGGTTTCTACAGTTTACTCTTTAACTTTTATCACATCCGAGTTGTCTAGGAGCGAACAATATCATGGCTTGGGCCCGACACTATTCCCATGTGGCTCACTCTATGGCACCACCATTGCAGCGCCACGAAACTGACACACCCTGACGCCATTCACGAAGTGTGAATACTGGCCAATGTTTTGAAAAGATTAAGGCGCACTAAGGCGTAAAAGGCTTATGGAGGCTTGAGGTAAGGCGCAGATCAAGACGCGGGCTTCAAGAATATGAGGTGTAGTGAATTGAATAGAATTTTTAAAGTTTTTCGCGACAATTTATGAATTAATGATGACTTAAATAACACTAAAATACTTAATATATCGAAACAAATCTCATATTCAAACTCAAAATATCAAGATGATGGCATGATGACATTTCATTATCTAATGCTCAAAATTGAAGGAGAGGTCAATATGTATAGACACTTGAACTGAATGATAAAACTCTCAAATTGTCTGATATAGTTAGTTTCTAGGTTAGGTTTAACTAATATATGAGGTCGATGAATGTTATTTTCGTTTAAATGGTTCAAAACTCGTCACCTCTCCTAGGCGCAAGACTCTAAAGCCCAAGGAGCCACGCCTCTTGTGAGCCTTATGCATGTGTGGAGTCTCGATCCAAAAAAATCTTTAGAGCTTGAGCCTTGAGCCGATGCGCGCTTTTTAAAACTATGATACTGGCATCATGCCAGTTGCATTTCTTAATAAAATGTTTACTTGTGTTATGTTTGTGTGAAGTGTGTTTTGTGTGTTTACAACGAATAGGAAGTACGAGTGTAGTTTATATTATATGTATGTTTTTGTGAGGTGTGTGTGTTTGCAGCGGAGAAGGAGAAGGGAGTGGTCCATTGGCCAAAAGTAAACATAAATATATTTGACTATTTATGTGAGTAAATTGTCAATTTATTTGGTTTTTTTTATAATGCAATTTATATTTTTATTTGATGAATGAAAAATTAGTTGATTTAAAAAGGTGAAAACGAAAATAAAACGGTGAGCTAAAAAAAATAGAAATACTCAAGTCATAAGTGAGAGAGTATTTTATTGTGTGAATATGACAAGTAAAAGGATAAGGTGGCGCTGAGGTAACGAAACGGTTGAAGCTATGACATCTTGTGCTCAAATTTTAACAATCCATCTAGCTTCTTGTAAGAGCACAAGGTATGGGAGGAACAATTAACACGTTATTGGTATGTCATATTAGCGCCAGATCATACACATCTCAATAACACACCAATAAGGGTGGAGGGTGTGATTGTGGGTTTCCCCTCGCTACGTCAGCTCCACATCAACTTTTTCTCTCTCCAAAACATTTTCCTTCAACCGTCCCTCAACCATTGCAACACATTCTTTCTCTTTCATTAATCTTTTTCTATTTTTTATAACTTAAAAATACCCCAAAATACAAATACACTCTCACACCACAAATAAAATATAGTTTATCTCTCCTTTTTAACTACGGGACTACAATGCCGCTCGGGAGTATTTCTTTTCGCTTTTTCTCTTTTCCCGTGACATATGGTGTCACTTTCCTTGAAGGAAAGATACTTTCCTTTTGATTTTGCCGATGCACACCTTTTACACTAACTAAAACACCCTCTCTCATAACACACACTAATATGTTATTAGGTCTCACAAAACACCCTACTAAAAATACTCACTCACTAAAAAAAAAAATTGGCGTGAGCCACTGAACCAACTCAAACACATTTTGCTTGTGGTCGGCGTGTTGCATGGTATGGGTTTAACGTGCCAACCATTCATATTTTTTGCATTTGACGTGTTAACCATGTCCCATACCCACTCCTCTAAGCTCAAAATGATGGACTACACCTTTACACTACAATTTAAAACTTGAAACTCGAAGGTATTTAAGAGAATTTACTACTTTCGGCTATAAAGAAGTGTTATGAAAGTATCCAAGCTACAGTCTCTTGGGACGTGATAAGCACACGACTCGTGCATCTTTCCGTTATATCGGTTGAAACCGACTGTACCTTTGTACGAGTATAAACGGGACTAATGTGAGAAGGTAGCTGCCACGGGAGAACAATGAGCTGGCGGCGCTTTTAGTCGCGAAATTCCCATGACTTTGAAAATGACACAATTCAAATAATACATGTCAACCCACCAACTTTGACTTGACTCTTCTTCCAACAAAACATGATTTGTGCTTACAATATAATATTGACCAACACATAGAGTAAATACAAGAGATTATGCAATGTAATACGTGTAATATTCTCTTATGGAAATTTAAACGAATTGTATTAAACACATGTCTAATAGTTGATATCTATGGTATTAAACGATTGATCAAATGAGTAGACGACATACCAAATATCAGGGTTGTGTTTTTTAGAAGAGACAAATTTACACACCTTTTAAACCCCACACATATTTCACCTGGGGAGAGACACACAACTCATCTCACCCTATGCGAAAACCCTTAAACTGGTCACGCCAACTTCCTAATAAAGAAGAAGCTTTGGGTTTGTGTTTGTGTAACAGTGTGTTCAAACTATGTGAATTAGTTTGCCAAAACGGATATTTACCAAAAAAAAAACTTAAAGCTGTTATCACACTATGTTAACAATGTACTAAAAATTATGTTTATAAACATATCTGGTATTATCTCACAAAGGCTTTGGCGTATTCTTAATCTTGTTAAAAATATATTTGTGAGATAATACCAGATATGCATGCGTCAAAAATTGCCTTTAGAGACAACAATATGTTATAGTGGATGGAGGGTAATCAAGACAAATGACTATTGATTAAGATAGACTCGAGCAAAGTCCAAATATGTAGAGACAGATGCATCTAATTGTGTATAAGGCTTTAAGAGAAAGAAATGAACACATAAGCCCAATTTGAATTTAGTGATTTTGAACTTTTGGGTGTGCGAAGTGTTGTAGTCGCACAATGATCTTAAATGTAGAGACCTCAAAATATATATGCCTCAAAATTTACTTCAAACAACAAAATATTAACGATTATTGAAATAATATTCTGAAAATTTGCTACTCTACTTCAAGTCATCGAGAGTCACGAAAAACTCATAAAAAATTAAAACAAGATCTTTACAATATATTTTTATCGCATGTTTAATTATCGTATAGAGCCTCCGCTAGCCCAGCTACGACACTTATCAAAACTCAGGAACCTTGTTGGCAGTGGCGGACTTATGTTATGTATAGGTGGTGCTCTGGAACCACCTTGGACGACAAAATCTTTGAGAAGCGATGAAGAAATTTTTTTATGAACCACCTTAGAAATTATGTGGGAACTACCTTAGAAAAAAATTGGACAAAAAACTTACTTTTAGTATAAAATATTTTTAGCCCAAACACAATTAGCCCAACAAAATTAACCCATTTAATAATAAAAATTTATAATACACTGTAAAAAAGATAAGCATTGGCCGGCAATCCCAACTGAACGTGGAAAAGTGGTAAACAAAGAAAAACGAAATTTACCCAAATGTATACTTATTCGGTTGATTGTTAATATATTTTACCAGGGTGAATCCCTTTTACCCAAAAATTTGGAACTCATGAATGACCGGAAAATTTGTTTGGATATTTATTTGGTTAATCCTTGAAGGACCGACTTTGCAAATACAATTAAAACCTTAGGGACTATTTTCGTGGCTACAGGACTTACTGAACGACACTTAAACCTTAAGGACTATTTTTGCCAAATTGCTATAGATAGTTATTAATTCTAGCTTACTTTGCAACGACACTTAAACCTTAGGGACTATTTTTCCGAATTGCTATAGATAGCAATTAATGCTAAAGGACTGCTTTGCAACGACACTTAAACCTCAGCGCTATTTTGCCAAGTTGCTAAAGTTTGCATTTAATGTCTTTCTTATTCGCTTTCTTCCCCACATTTAGTATATATAGTAATGGTTTAAATAATTAATCGGATATCCAAAACACCAGGTTAATCGATTAGATCATTTTCCACTTTCTTAAGTGAAAGGTTATGTATATATTTTAATATGCGTATGTCCGGATTCGAACTCGAGACTTCGGGATTGCACACATTACGTATGAGAATCAATGTAAATAATAATTAATATATTAAATGTAATATTTAATTATTGATTACAAATAAATACTTAACGAGAGTTATTGTTTAACGATGTTTGGTTAACGGTCGTTAAATATTAAGTTAAAGGACTAGGGATGAAAATAGAAGTTGGAAAGGTTCTAAAATCCCTCTTGGGAGTACTAGGCCGGTCGTGGGTCTCAAAAGCCCAAGGGGAGGCTTTGCTTGTTCACCAAGTTTAGATATGTATAAATACAAACCCCTCGTATTCATTAAATCTAATCTTGGATCACCAAAGAACCCTAACTTCTTCTCCTCTCCTCCCCTTGTGCTTTGGTCGATCGTCGCACATCCCTAACCCCTAGGGATTCGATTTTCCATAGCTCAAGTATTAGTGTTTGGTTTATTTGTGATTCAAGAACCCAGCTTTTCTTATTGATTCACTACTAATACGTACAGACAAGAACGAACGCCAATGCACTTGTGTTGGTAACTTGGTGATCGACTTTTAGTGTAGTCGAATGTATTAAACCCTAATTTATTAGGGTTTAAGGTTTCTTAGTACTTGATCTTAATGGGGTTTTCATAAACCCTAATTGCATTGATTCGCAAAAGCGACGATATACTTTTAATTCGGTTAATTAATTTACAAGTATTATTCCTATTACTTCACATTGCGTGCTTTGATGATGTTTATGTGTTTTTCTATAATTGTTATGATTAGTAAAACCAAACAAAGGCATCACGAGCCGTTAATATGTTGTAATTAATCATCAAACACATAAAAATTGAATCTTTATGATTTTACATGCTTTTATTGGTTTCTAGGGTTTTAAATTGAAACCCTAATTTTTTATTTTGGGTCGATTACCCTTAATTGATTTAATTAGGTTTTATTTTTTGTAAAACTTGTAGAAACCCTAGGATTGCATGTATATTTTATGTGGTTTTAATGAATAATTGTTATGTGCCATGTATTATGCGTTTCTTGAGATTATAATTGTTATGAGGAATCCATGGTGGAACATGCATGTTTGCCATGGATTATTGTTTTGATAAATTGTTTAGTGATATACACATGTTTATTTATTTGATAATTATTGAATTGGGGAAGACCTCAATTATACTAATAAAAATTCGTTATGTGTGCTATTTGGTGTACTATTGACTTTGGCTTACTTAATCGACTTGTCGATGTATGTAGCTCATCTACCTTGTAGTTGAAAGGCCTAGTTGATGTATGCATTTTTACGCCTAGAATTGTTTATTAGGTTTTATTGAAATAATTATGCATGTGGCTAATTGTTTTGCATATGTTAATTGTTGTTATATGTATATTATTTGAGTTCCTTTTAATTTTATTAAAATGCCTTTTGTTTATATTGTATGACATGTTAGTAAGCAAAAAGGGTTTTGAGAATAGAAAATTAAATGGACTAAATAATGGCGAAATTTGATTTGTTTTCTAAGTATTAAATCTTGAACTTTTAATCGATTGATCGATTTGTCTTAAATGGTTAGAACGGCTCACCCACTAGAACAAACTAAAGGGGTTAAAAGAAGTGTGCACAATCACACCGAAAGGATGTCTAAGGTTATCTTGTCATGTCACGGTCCTTTGCCCTCTCGTGAGTTCGATTGGAGCTACCTAGTATAACCATTCTATGTACGAAGCATCTTAGTGCAAAGTTGTAAGTTTCTCAACGATCGATTAAAACTTTGTAGAATTTAATCTTAGCAATTAAAATACAAGTAAGTTTTTGAAAATTTTGTGTTATAAAGTTGTATGCATGCTTCTTTATACATAAGTTTTGATCACAGCGTCAAAATTGTACCTTTAAATTTAAGTTTATGCCATCTAATGATATGAAACACTTGAAGTTGTAATTTAGTTATGCGAGACCTTGAGCTAGATTACAATAACAAGGTGAATCTTTATGTTGTGTGAGACCTCGACTTAAATAATTTGCGGTTTCTAAATTAGACAACTTAATTAAGTTAGTTAGTGAGACCTATAACTTAAGGCATAAGATGGGATAAAACATGCTTACGTTTTGCATAATTGTTTGGCAAAATTGTAAATCCCGTATTTTCTAGGAATTGAAAACTTGTTTGTCAATTATTGTTCTTCGACAATTACCTATTCTATACTTTCATCACTAGCAGATCAACTGATGTGGTGAAACTATGATAATGAGGGTCCTAGATTCAAGGAAAATTCTATGGTTAATATGAATATTGACCTAAGGGTATTTTATTTTCTTGAAAGATTTAATTATCGAAAATACTAAAAAAAAAAAAAAAAAAAAAAAAGAATTTTGTTAATTCTTTTGATTGTATTAATGCAACATTAAACCGTAAGCGTGGTTTGGGCTTTGGTAAATTGATCTAGTTCGTTTTCAAACAAATGTTTGATCGAAAAATTTACTAAAGACAAACATAAACTCTTTCCATGGAAGAAGAGTGAGACTCAATCCTATTCCTTTTCATGATTGAGAAGGTATGTTAGGAATATTAGAATTGTGCAATTCTAATATAACTCATAGCAACTTTAATAGTTAAGAAAATTGCACACCATGTTTTCCTTAAGAAATTTCATTACCTCTGTTGATGATTGAATTCTTATATGACATCTTGGTCAACTAGAAAACATGTTTGACATTTTTGAGTTATTAAATTAGAAGCTAGACTAATTACATAAAATTGGTAAAAGACAAACTAGTATATTTTATCTAGTTGTTTCGCTTGACATATGAAAGGTGCTACACGTCATTATGGCGATGGTAGACCCATTGAGGAAGAAATTGCATGCTCAATTTTTCAAGTTAATAGCATTGATGGATGATCCATCATCTACAGAGTAGAATACACTCTTTAGTACCTAAGTAATTGTTACGAATGGTCTTACAAAGGGTAGCAACGTAATTACGCTATTTTCAGCGGTTAATGAAACACTTACAATGTTGTCAAATCCGGTGGGAGTATGGTGTATTCTTGAATAAGACATTATTGTAACGTTGTCTAATTCAGATTGGGAGTTACAAGATTTATTATCTTGGTAGTAACTCGATTATTTCTAGATTTTCTTGAAATAATACATTACGTTCAAAATGTGAACATTCATATTCTCGAGGATAGTCATGAACGTTTCCTTGATAATTAAGTGGTCCTACATCTACTTGTAATGCTTATATATCTATGACACTATCATATTGCTCACATAAACAAACGAATGTCATGGTGTTTATCTTCTATATGATGTTGTTCTATGCACAGTGAGAGAAGTATTTATTGTGTGCAAAGGAACAACACATACAAATATGATTAATGGATTCTCTTGATCGTAAGGTAAGAGATTAACGTTCTAATAAGATTGACTTGTTTAGAACATGTGTCAAGATTATAGCATAGACTATTTTTATGTCTTATGTCATTCAAATTATAGAAACACTTGAAGTTACATTTTAGGTTAAGTGAGATCTTGGCTAGATTGTAATCTCAAGGTAAATCTCCACTTGTTGTGATATCGGGCGTGGATGCTTTTGCAGTTTCTTAAGTTGGACACTTCTTGGAATGACATAAATAAATAAAGTAATGCTATCTTAAATATTTATGTAATTTTAGAATTACATAAATAGATAGAGTAGTATATTAACTTGAAAATAAATTAAATTGAAACCAAGATGTGGTGTTCATGATAACTTTAAATTATACATGGTTATGTGTTTATGTATAAACTCACAAACATGAAGTCTTTTAAAGACTTATAATATAAAGTAAGATATTATAACTGTTATGTCTTTTGACTTGATCAAAGAATACTTATGTTATAAAACATGCAATTGGCTTGGAATTCTATTATACCATTAAGTTGACTTAGTTGGTAAATAGGTAGGCCAAAAGGAATAACTTTATCTTACATATTATTAGATTGTCTTACAATATTAATTCTAATGAAATACTGTATGTATATGAAATGTTCAGTTAGAAGAATCAAACATTTGTTATATTGTTTGATTCAAGATAACTATATCTTCTTTTCTTCCAAAAGTTATCAAGGTTAGAAAATTGAATATTGATTGGATATACTTAATAAAACTCAAACCTAGAAGATTATTAAGACACCATTTTAGTATGGAATGTGATGAATCACATTGAGTCTTATATTGAAGTTTTGATTTGTTAAAACTACTTATGGAGTAGGTTATTAACGAACAAGATTTACGAATTGTCAATGTGTTTTGTAATATCCTAAAAGAAAACAATTTGGTGTTGTTCTACTTGCTGAAGTATCTATAGATAGTCTTTAACTTACAAAAGCAAGTGGGAGTTTTGTTTAGATCTTGAAGAGATTAAATTACAATTACAAAACACATAATCTTCTAAAAATACACTAGTAAATATCATAATGAAGGTCAAATATGATAGACATCAAGATGATGGAATTCTCATTCATAGATCCGCAAGGATATCTCAGATATTTGATATGATGAGAAATATGAATTACAGGATCATGGTAAACCCGTTAATCATAATGATGCATTTACCTAGTATTGAATTGTGGTAAATTATTCATACTATGAATGTTAAGATGCTGTCCAAAAAGGTGATCAACTTTGGAAACTTGGTTTATCTTAATAAAGATGAGTTTCTTCAAAAAGAAGGAAAACCCTAGTGGCTTAAATCTTTGTGTAGAAATCATATGGACAAAATTGTACATGTGTTTAATGCATGACTTGTGACAAGATTATTAATCACACTTAAGCGATTAACTGTGATTGAATATTCTTTCCTAGACACATTAAATATATAAAAATGATTATGATTGTCATACTTATTTTCATTGATATGAAAAATGACAATGGAATATTAAAACTATTTCTTATGTGATTGCTTTTACGAGGACTATAAGCAATCGAAAGGAGTTTTATGAATTCACATAA
>CM040243.1:87757960-87876519 GCA_022545495.1 Chrysanthemum lavandulifolium | reverse complement strand
GTTAGTCCAAATATGCCCTTGAAATTTTAAACAAACATGGAATGCAAACCGTGATACCTATGCCACACCAATGAACCGGACGATTTGCATGGAAATTGGTTGACCCTACCAAATACCAAGTATTATTGGGTCTCTTATGTATCTAACAACAAGAGACCGACATTGTATTTGTTGTATATCTTTGCTCCCGCTATCGATCACGACCAACCGAAACTCACCTCTAAGGCTAAAAGAATCCTCCGATACATCAAGGGAACCATTAATTTGGGAATCTGCATCCGGGGATTCTAGTTTTGAACTAATAGCTTTTTCGACGCTGATCACGCAGTTGCTTAGATTCTCGGAAAAGTACTTGTGAGCTCTACAATTTCTTGGTGATAAACCGGTATCATGGCAATCGAAGAAGCGGTGATTGTACATCGCCATCAATCGGTAGAATATGTAACCATGTCGGTGTTGTGCTCAAGTCATTTGGATGAGAACACAACTCAAAGACTATGGTTACGATTTGATGTAATCCCGATGTATTGCGACAATCGAAGTGCTATTGCGATCTCGCAACTCGCTCAACATTCAAATCAAAGCACATCGATCTTCGATATCATTTCATCAATGAGCATGTGGAAAGTGGTACCGCTGAATTATATTTTGTGGTAATCGAATATCAACTCGCGCACCTTCTCACCAAAGCCTTAACTCCTCGCTAGGTTTACCGAGTTGGTCCACCGGATTGGTATGAGGTGTTTGACTCGAGGAACCGGACGAACTTTTAAAACAATCTTAAAACCAACAAACACCAAAACATCTTTTGTAAATATTTTCAAAACAAAATACAAAATACAAAACTTACAAAACTCAAAATATTCTTCTATCTTAATTTCTTTCAACATGACAAGTACAAATCTTCCACAACACTTCACTCTTTCAAAATTTCAATATTCTTACAATAAATGTTGAGGGGGAGAAAGTAAATATTTTCTGCATCATAAAACCTTGTACTTACATGTTACCCAATACTGGTTGTATCTTTGTTAATGGTGGACACATTTCTTGTTTCTTGACACTCGGACCCAAATTTGTAAAATTTCTCTATTTCAAAAGTCAAGGGGGAGTGTCATCAAGTTTCTTTCCAAATATCATACTTTACGTAATCAAAATGGAAGTTATGGGCCATGGATGAAAATGGTTGAGGTGGAGGGACCAAAGTTGTCAAAAGGTTAAACTAAATTTTATTAAAACTCTCCACCTAAATTTTCAAAACACATTAACTCCTACATTTATTACCACAACCACTCATCCTACGCCTATAATCAAACCTGCAAATCCGTGCTTTAATCTCCAAATTTGTAAGTGTGTTAAGCTTCATTGTGTGTTTCTAAACTATGGTTTTTAATAGCACACTAATCCAACGGTTAGATTCTGAACTACGCGTGATTATGTGTTCTACGCGTATGCGTACATTCATATGATCATGTGTGAGTGTTTGTTGTGAAATAAATGTGTTAAAACGTTGTTAAGATCATTATAAAACTATTTCCAACATGAAAACCTACCCAGAAACTTCAATTAATCAATTTCAAAAATTAGGGTTTATGCGTGAGATTTGGGGGTTTTCACTTGTGAGTGTTTCTGTGTAATTAGATGAGTGTATGATGATTGTTACATGTTTAATTGACCAAAACCACTCTTGAATCATACCCAGAAACATTAATTTTGAGTAATTGAGAATTAGGGTTTTAGACTCATATGAATTAGGGTTTTGATTCTCAAGGTCTTGGATGTTAAAACTTGTTGCAATACAATCACTTTGCCTCTAAGACATCTAGAATGAATTTGGTGCAAAACCTATGGCTAGATTTCTTAGTCGTAAAATTTAAATCTTTAGGTTTTAGTTTTACGATAAACAAATCTTACGCAGAATCATAATGATTGTGATTCCATGAGATTGAAAGGATTGAATAATGTGTTAATGAATATGTTATGATGTATTTATTTCGGTTTTATGCGTGAAAAATCATATCAAGGTTAACAATTGAACTATACGATAAGGATCATCTTACGCGTAAAGGTTACACGAAGAGAAATCTTACGCGTAACTCTTACGCCGTAAGGTTCTACATGGGGACTATCGTATCCCGTGAAGGATATGCGAAACTTGAGTTCACGATAAGGTTCACTCACGAGTAAACCTTACGCATAAGCTCCAACATACGCCACGCAGTAAACCTTATGCCAAGGCTATTTTCCTCACGCGTAATATTTCTTATGCGTGAAGAGTTCCCACGCATAAGCTTATGCTTACGCGTATGGTTACTATTGTTTATGCATAAGCTTACTTTTTACGCATAAGCCAAAATTTTAACCTTATCAATGAATTGTTACGTGTACAAACTTGTAAATAAATAAATCATAACGCCACAAAACTGAAATGTCACTAATAAGCTACAATGGTTAATATGTTGTGAAAATATGTGAAAATTTGGACTTTAAAATTCAAAATCAATAAACTCACGATACATATCACGACTACTTTGGACTATTGGACAAACAAGTGAAGTTGGACTCGTAACATTCATCAACATTACATATTCAATAATTGGACAATAAAATCAACTTTTTGACTAACATAATGTCTTTCGATATGTTGGTTCTTTTGGCTCAATACCTTTCAGATCACAATATGGACGTCACAATGGAAAACGTTAACGCACCAAATGTACCCACAGTGGAAGATATTTTCCCTACCGGTTACCAGATAAAGATTGGAAAGAATAATCTCAAAGTGGACTTTGATAATTTCACGTGCTCTGAGTCTTCATGTCATATTGCTGTGGATATCCTAAAGACTCATCCATACAAGAACATGCTCACAAACTCTGCAACAGTACCGGAGATCTATATTCATCAGTTTTGGCACACCATGAAGAAGATCGATGGTCAAGATGTTGTTATGGTGACTCTCAACAACAAACAAGTCACCATCACGCATGCGGTTTAAGGGCAATTCTCCTTCTTCCTACCATCCACGCCAATTATGCTTGCTATTCTTCGGAAGAGGCTACTCCGCTCATGGTCAATATTGGCTATGATGAAGTCATTGATCATCACTAAACATTCTTCGCTTGATCTAAAGAATATTCCTCACCGTGGAGAACATTATACATAATGATTGCTAAATGCTTCGGACGTGATAGTGGTTATGAGCATCCTAAGCTCATGGAACTACGAATATTCTGGGCATGGTCTCGTGGAATCGCTCCTAACTCGTAAATGGAACGACATTGACGGGATTACATTTTCTGCTTTGTTACCTTAAACACATGGGCTTGTTATGTCAATTACCCATTGTTGTATGTGTTTCAGATATAAACCCTCCATACTTCCATGGAGGGGTGAGATTTCATAGTGTAAGCTTCACCTTTCTTATTAATAAAACACATAGTTCTCTCCCTTCTCTCTAGTCTCTCTCTCTAACTTGAAGATGGCTTTCTTCCATCTTCCAAGACCTCCCGAATCACCATATCATCCATACATACGATCCTAACATTGGTATCAAGAGCAAGGTCGGTTTTAGTTATGGTTGATTTTTTTTGGTGATGTATATTGTCAAATCTATCTTGTAAAATCTGTTTTTTAACAAAGTTTTAACCTTTCCCATATAACTTTGTGTTTATTAGATTTTTAACAAGTTTTATTGTATCATTTTTGGTCTAAAAGTCTTATACTTTCAAAGTCATGTCACATATCTGTTTGGTTTAATAACAGTTTATGTATCCTTTATTAAGACTTTTTACCAAACTAGTGAAACTGTGGTCGTGAGGTCTTTTTATTCATAGTCAATGAGGGTCAAAAAATGAGGTCTATTATGATGTATTTCTGGGTTTCTCAAGTTGGTCAGAACCTTTGGTCGGAAAACATCGCCAAAAGTCAACAAAGGGTCAAACCCTATTTTACGCCTAAGGAGCCATCTTTAGAGATATTTACGATAATCGAAGTTATGCGTAAGAACTCTACGCGTAAGGTTTTTTACGCATAAGCCTTACTCATAAGGTCTTACGATAAGCCTTACTCATAAGATCTTACGATAAGCTTTACGCCAGAAGACCTAGTTTACGCCTAATGACTTTTTTTGTTTACGCATAAGAAAAAGTAGAAAAGTGATGAAGAAGACTCTTTGACTTTGACCAAACCAAAATGCCAAACTTCAATATGTCACGACCTCGCCTATATCAAACATCACCGGTCCTTGTTCAAAAAAATGAATTGAATATCGTGTTTCATCGGTCTCACTCAAGACCATTCATACCAAAACCAAACCTAATCTAGACTCACTCCAAGACCCTCACAATCACTCCTCAAAGTTCAATCAAACAAGACTCAACACATGATAGATCTCAGACTACTCTTTTGTTAACAAGATTTGTCCTAAGACAAAACCAACAAGAGTTTATCATCATTGATTATTGTCAAGCATAACTTCTTTTAATTTATATTTGAAAATGTTAAGAAGGAACAAAACTATAATCGCCATACCCTTCTTTTCTTTCGGTTCAATTAAAACGAAAACAAAACAAACAAGTCAAACCTACCGTGACCCTCCAAAGGATCATGAAGCCTTCAAATGGTTTCTTGATTGGGCTTGTGCAAAATTGATTACCATAAGGTTCGGTTGTAAGTTTTTTTTTTTGGGTTATGTTGTTGTTGATGATGGATTAGTGTTAAAAATGTTTGAAGATGGAGATATTAACTGAGATTGGATGTGAACATGTATGTTGAAAAGCAGATTTTGATGAGTTCATGATTTGGTTGAGTTCTGAGAAGTTAGGTGAGAGAAAGTTGTATGGTAGGCGATTTATCAAAATGAGTGTGTTTTAGGTTACAAATAATACCATATGTTTTGGTCTGAGTGGTACTTTATCATTTGTAACTTGGACCGGGTATCACATATAAATTGATTGGGCCAGTATCTTTGGTCACTCGATTTCATGAGTTGGGCTAGGTAACTCATGGGCTTAAATGATGAATCCGAAAATTATGTCATTACTTGGACTAAAAGTATATAATATCCAATGTATTTTTAGTGCATTGTGATTAATTTCTTTTGGTATAATTCTTTGGCGAAACGGAGTGGTATTTTGGTATGATAAATTTTTCACGGGGATACATTTTTTGACAAGATCGGGAAACCATTATCAAGTTCATTTAAACCGTTAACAAAGGCTAGATTTGAGAATTTAACCGCAAGATGTGACTACGCTTAATTCACTATTATTTATTTGAGGTTGAAGTGAATATCACGGTGCGTGTACTTAGTATCCAAGATATCGGGGTTGGTTGGATGCATGATTCTTTGAGATCCTTGTTCGAGCTTTTAACCGTCACGAATGACAAAGACTTGAGTTATCTAGTTGAACCCGATGTAAGGAGTTACGTTGTTGTGCTCACACTTATAACTATCACTTTTAAGGAGTTACGTTGTTGTGCTCAAGTGTCACACTAAGGTGTGGATAATTTGAGAAACTTTAAGTTTACCTTTTTCGATGGAGATAAGAAAAGGGTTCTTCGTCTCGACAATAGTGCAAGTTTAAGTCACAAGTTCGGGTTATTTTACTTCTATCTCAAGTTCGTCATATTGGGTTTTCTCCATCGTAGTCACTACAAAAGCGTGTCGAAATGATAATGGGGTCGGTAAAGAGTTAGCGAGAAGAGTATACACGAGTAGAAGTCTTATCCGCAATTGATTCTCAGATATTTATGGTACTTCACAATTGTTCAACGACTTGGACATACATGGTTTATTGTCTCCAATTCATCATCAACATCGTGGTGTATGATTCGATTCATTAAAACATCGGGAAGAGAGTATAGGTGTTCCTTGCTTGTTTTGGATTTTTTTAAAGAAAACGTTTCCTTCATGAATTTCTTCAATCGGGGAAGAAATGAGACGATATGTGGTGAAAATTTCGAGTTGGTGTAATCGTCTCACTTTCACGTAGTTATCGTGTGAATTTACCTAAATATGATGTTGTGATGCCTCACACGGTCATTTTATCGAGTAATGCTGATTCAGGTAACTATTCCGATGACCGCAACATTGTCGAAGTCCCGTTTCATCTACGTCTTCGTGTGTTTTGTTTGGTGTAAAGCATCTACATCGTGAGAAGATCTTGTTGATTTCTTGCATATTACCCGAACGGATTTTCCGAATAAAGTCGATTTACCTTGTGTGGTTTACCGCTCATCTACTTGTTCAGCTAACGTCTTGAAAACTTCAAAAGTTAGAGAAATGTTTTCTATCAAAGTTTGAATCTGCTAAAGATGGTTGTCGGTTGGGGGCGGTTCGAGCTTTCGCCAAAAAAAGAGTGTCTGGGCACTAAAGACATGCGGCATGAATTGGGGAAATTAATCCACTTTATGCTTCATACATCATTGCCTATAAGTGAAGAAAGCGGTTCTCAAGTCAAGGTACAAGAAGAAGACAAAAGCGTAAACTTTCATCATCCTCTGCATGAAGAGCTTATGAAGACCTTTCTTTATTTGTTTTCTATATTTGTAGTAAATAATGTAAGTAATCCTATGTATTCCCATTGGGGAAGATTGTTGGAATCGCTCCTAACTCGTAAATGGAGCGACATTGACGGATTACATTTTCTATCTTTGTTACCTTAAACACTTGGTGACATATATCAATTACCCATTGTTGTATGTGTTTGGTATAAACCCTCCATACTTCCATGGAGGGGTGAGATTTCTTAGTGTAAGCTTCACCTTTCTTATTAATAAAACACATAGTTCTCTCCCTTCTCTCTAGTCTCTCTCTCTAACTTGAAGATGGCTTTCTTCCATCTTCCAAGACCTCCCGAATCACCATATCATCCATACATACGATCCTAACATGGTCAACATGATGCATATCGACTTCGCTACTCTGATCTGGGAAGACATGATGTCTTACCTTAAAAAGCCTGGCACCAAGATCCCCTACATCAGATACACAAAGCTATTGATCTAAAGGATACTCGGGAATAATCTAGACATTCCCGAGACTTGATGACCCCATCCATCACTCCGCGTTGTTTGAGCCCACACAATGTTGTCGATTCAAAGACTCAACAACAAAGAAACAAGGTCTTTGTATTGCCGGTGCTTCTCACCGACGATATCAAGAATCTTCAATCATACAAGCGATATCAAGAAGCGGTTGCATTAGGCAAAGTTGGCTTCATTGAAGAAAAGTCTTCACACACCGTCAAGAAGATCGGGAGATCGGGCGATCTTGGAAGTGCTGCTTGCACGTGTACAGTATCCAAAAGAGGACTCATACCCTCAAAGGGAAAGTTCCATGAAGGTTGCTATCCCTAATCCTAGCCGGAACCTATATTGATGGGCGAGGACTCCGAGGACACTAAAGCAGATGAAGAGGTTCACTACTCGAGCGCAGCAGATGGGACAGTTAAGTAGCAAAACCTCATAGTCAAAAAGCGACAGGAAAAACTCCAGTGGAAGAGCGGGAAGAGGAAGAAAGTTCAGGAAGAAGCCACGGGATGAAGAAAAAGATTACCGCAAGGCGAAGAATCTCAGGCTTCACATGTTGCTAAGGAGTTTAATCTTCAACGGACTGCGTGGCCTGGAGGTTCAAGTGGTGGCTCAAACAACACCCGATCTCGATCGGTTAATCAACCCGATAGAGAACCGGTACCACCACCCGAATTTGAACAAGCAAGACAAGAGGATGAACTTATCTTTGACTTTGAGGAACCGAGAAAGGAGAAGGATGAAAGGATTACGAGATGAAGATATTGAGGAGGGCGATAGGGATAGAAAGAAGAAGCGCGAGCTAAAGAAGAGCGGAGTAAAAGATGAAGAACAGGGCTAAAGCAAGAAGAGGCGATGATTATCTTCTAGATAGTCCTGATCATAACAGAGAACAAACTTACGAATGAGCCAATGAGCGAGCCTTCTCATGACTCATCTTCTCATTCACCACCACCATCCAAAGACACCACCACCGGATCCGCATCCAAATCGGTCAAGAAACCGAGCAACACTTGGGCATCACGGGCCAAACAAAGATTGTTAATGTTGTCGAGAAAGTGGGAAGTGGTGGTCAACAAGAAACTTAATCAATCGGCCGAGCGAAATAAACATTCTTCAAGATGTGATAACGCGAGTTTTAGAAGAAAGGAACAAATTCAACAGTTTCGAATAGAGATATCCGGGGAAATGGAAAAGGCGATCGAGAATATACTCACAAGTTTCTTCTCGACACCGTCCACTGGAGTGACAAGAGATGTTCACCGACAACTTTATCCAAATCTCATGCAATTGGTCAAGCAAACAATGCAATCTACTCTGTGTGCAATGTAAATCAATCCAATTGAGCATGCGGTTGTCGTCTGGCGCAATTGATTTCAAAGCTTGTTTTACAAATGTCTAACGATCCGCAGCGTTTACTTCGACGAAGCTAAACTTTTTGAGGCATTCTGGAATATCAACTCAAAACTTCATGCAAAGCGGCATCTGAAAGAGCTAAGCGTCCAAGAGACGATGATGATGCGGATAAGGATTCTGAGCCGAAACGTAAGAAGAAAAATGACGATTCATCAACTATGCCTCCACCACCCCAAAGGACCTCCACCTCCAGAAGATCTCCACAACGCTCCTCACACTACGAACAAACCTCGGGACTACGAATCTTCACCACCAAAGGAGAAAGCGGTGATTATTTTGAATACAATGGTGGTGACGACGAAGAGATTCCTGAGCCCCAACAACAACCACCTTCTTCTACATCAACTAAGCAACCAGCATCATCCTCCAAGCCAAAGAAGAAAAAGTCAACATCGGTTGTTTCATGGCTAGATGAAGATCAAACTGAACAATATGACTGGTTTTCAAAGCTTGTTGACGCAACCCCTCAATTACTGGAAAGCCAAGAACCGGTAGATGGTAGAACTATGGAGCGGTCAAGATTATCCAAGAAAAGTTCAAGGTGAAGAAAATGCGAAAGCAAAGTTGAAACGAATCAAGAACGGCTTTTGGAGCGCTTAAGGACGATACGCGATTGCCATAGAAGTCGAATATCATCTCAACAACATAGCGAGCCATGTCCAACAACATTGATTGGCTCAACCACAGATCTAATATCGACTTCACCGTAGCAGAAGACTCCATACCACACCTACCGGACTAAACCACTACCACCATTGGCCCCAGATCAACCAAAGATTCCCTACCGTTATTTCTTCAACAATGACTTGAATTTCTTTTTCACGGTGGCGAAATTAGCATAAAATACGCTACCTCACTCACCTTCCCTTTCTGTTACAATCTACTCAAACAACATAGCCATCGAGGAAGAAGCCACACATGTTTGTTGACAAAGTGGCAAAATATGACCTCGATCGACCGTATGGGATTCATCATTGGCGAACGAAGAAGAATCTACTATAGAAGCTACCGGTACTAAAATCGAAAAGGAGGTGTTCGTTGAAGAACGGATCGTTCAATAATGCATGTTACCCTGTCTTGGTGGGACTACACATTCTGAAGAAAATAGTAGTCAAATGCCAAGCGAGCAGGAATATGACTTTTTGAAGCGGATTTCGAGATTGTCACTGATGACATTGAAGATATGTACGTTGCCAAGGTATGAGGGCGAATCGTCCTCCACAAACATCCGCCTCATTACATCAAGTCATTGCTAATATTCATCGAAGCATCGTTATCCGAGGCGTGTCGAAGATATTCAACTTGCCGTGGAATCATACGAAGCGTGTTAATCTCACCAAACCACTACTAGACCTTCCCGGTGTCACCCATCTTGCTCGAGACACCATCATTAAGAAACCATTTGGGGTAGTTTACCGCAGTGAACTTCACCGTTGCTTCATGGCGTGCAAGAGCTTCTAAATTTTGTGATCATACTCAGAAAAAGGTTCGGGATGGGATAGCTTATAGGTTAAGGAGAGATTCATGAAGGCATAGGGTCGAGAAAAGGTGGAATTCTAGGGAAGGAGGATGCGAAGAAGATCATTACCGAGATTGATGAAAGGTTGTTTCGTCGGGATCGAGATGAGGACATTGGAGAGTTTCGTGGGTGGACGTCAAAGCATATCTCTAACTTGCTACCAACGTCGGAAAGAACTCTTGGTGTTATTGATGGACTTCACGTACCCTTAATTTGTTTTTCATTAAAATATTTGGATGTATGATCTTTGTCAAAATGGCTTGCAGCACATAACGATGTACAACGCGTTGTTGTAATGAAAGGACCATGTGGTATGCTTGAATGCACAATCCTATAAAAGGAGCGACTTCTTACTTTTGAGTAAAACTAATCAAAACTTTCACTTTCAAAGTTTTGCTCAAAAGAACAAGTACTTCCATATGTTTCAAAACCTCAAAAGTTATTATTACTTATTGAAGGGTATTTGATTAAAACTTTGTTCAAAAACGTTCTTGAATTCTTCCCACAAACTCAAAATGGACATATACGATATAAAATTCATCAAAATAACATTTATATGCCATTTTGAGGGGAGAAAAAATATGTGATAAGAAATACGTTGTGAATTGCTATTGAATCTTCGTGCTAAAGACTTAACACAGCAATTGACGAGCTCTTAAATGTTAGTAACTCGAAAAGACTTGTCGGACGGTAATAATTTCAAGCTAGTTCGCTAGTGATGTAAACGTGTCTCAAAGGACTTGTCCTAGTAGAATGTACCATTCGAAACTCTTGGTGAACATGAACCTTGACGGGTCAAACCTCTCACAAGGAGTGTTTACAACTTCAAGTCGACTTAGTCGATGATGTAACCGTGTCTTCGCGAATTGTCTATCTTGAGTTGATCAATTCAAAAGTGGCTCTTTACTCTCACCGTCGATTCTGTCAAAATTCTTAAGCACGTGTGGAGAATATTTCTACAAATATAAAACTCTTTCGGTGGTACAAAATGGTTTTACTCATAACCACTTTGAGAGATTTTTCATGAAAATGGTTTTATGGCAACATAGGTTAGTCATGGAGTTATAAGGTGACTAACGTTAGGAATAACCGTCCTATGATCCGCCAGAATGGGAGGATCTACCCAAGGACACCACCGTGGTTAGGATTTAGAAGTCCTTAGGTATGATTATAAAAGGAGAAAATGAGAATCGGAGAAAGAAGGTTGAAGAATTAAAAAGAAAAGTAAAGAAAAGGGTGAAAATAAATAGCCCTCTAGATTATTCAACTTAGAGCGGACACCGGTTCAACTCATATACTCTTGGTTGTCACTAGATGACACGGTATTGAAGATCAAAGTTGTCATGGACCCAATGACTCATGCACTAAACCTTCTTAGCCACTCAAGTTTCTCTCAGCGAGCTTGTTTCATTCTCATGGAGAAACCTACGAAAACTATTGGCTTTCTCTTAGAGATTCTTTGTATTGAAGAAGGAGACCTCTCCTGATCTCCGTCGGGAAAACCAAAGCGCCTATTGAGTCTAGAGCCATGAGATTCATCAAAGATCTCTTATGAACACTCGACATTTCATCACTTGTCGTCCAACAATAAGGGCCATAAGTGATACTATTCTAGAGTCCTACACGGATCTTAGCAATCGTCGAGAACACTCTGCCGGGGTCGACATCAAGCGACACGGCGGACGGTCAGTAGTAACTCCTTGTGGGTTCACTTGGTGTGTCTCAAATGGTCTACGATGGTGGGGTGATGCTTGATGTACCTCGGCAACTCACTGAACAGTAGATGTACCTCGGTACATCGTGTTAGCCTTTTTAGGGCATCCGGTTCAGGAATAGCCTTTGCTAGAATTAGAGATGTGTTTCACATTATCTTGTTGACTCTCTCGAGTTCGAACTTGTAAGTGCTGGAAATCACGCTAAGGAGATTCCTTTCAAGAATCGAGTCCACGATATATGTGGGTCATTAGAACTTGTTTAATGTAAACCAGCCGTCCACTCCACGGGATTCGGACGGTGATTTGCCCGACCAAGGTGAATGGAATCAAGACATTCATCGATAGAACAATTGTAGTAATCAATTCTTCATGAAAAGATTACAATGATCAATTGGTTTTCGTGATCGTCTGGGAGATCTCTGCTGGCGATGGATGCTCATGAGAGGAAGAGATCATCTTGATTCTCCACATGCTCATACCTACATCAACACAAAAAGTTCTCTCAAAATCAAAGGCAACCTGAAGTCATAATGATTCTTCATCTAATCAAAGAATCTACAAAGTTATAAAGACTAGAGAACTACTTCACATCTGGAATTCATTGTCAAATGGCGTGTGAGCATGTTGGAGAAAGGCGTGGAGACAATTTGAACATGAAGGCGATCATGGTGACTACAACATATTATCACAACCACCACAAAGATTAAAGAACTTAAGAACAAAGAAATCAAAGGCGTCAAGCGAGAATACTTCAAAGAAACAAGATCCCTACACTGGGAGATTGTTGGAATCAAGGCAATTCTTCTCACAAGAAAGAAGAATGTAGGAAGACGTCAAAGCAACTATTACATATGCACAACACATGCTCAATATTACGAGAAGACATCAATTTCTAACACTTGAGAGATTGTTGGAATCACTCCTAAACTACTTCTCAAGTGTTAGTAATCTCTATGTAATAGTTAGTTTAATTAGGCTTTTATGTTAGTATTAATGGCAAGGCTTATGTAGAAAGCCCATAAGCCTTGGCCCAAGCCCATAAGGAAGGAAGGGACTAGATGTGTTGTCCTAGCTCCCTTCCATAAATAATGTTGTAAAATCTCATTTGTGAGTTGGTTGTTCACTTTACATAAAATCCTCGCCTAAAGGTTTCTATTTCATTCGTGTGTTTTGTGTGATTTGTTCAACCGATCACTTCTCGTCTATATTTCTTATATTGATGCTTGTGTTACAAACATGGTGACCTAACAAATTTATAGTCAAAATTGCAAAAAAATACAATAAGGATATTTTAAAAAGGTAACAACTAAAAACATCGTTATTTGAATCTTACATTAATAAAATGATTAATGATGCGTTGTAGGACAAAAATTAGTGCATTTAACGCAATTCTAATGCTAAAAATCTAAGCTAGACATTTCATCAAACACCTTGTGTGCAACAAATATGAGTAAAACGTCATTTTAACGTGTGATATCTCACTCTTATGATATCAAATTTGAGTCATTCAAAACCTATGTAAAGAGTTAACGCAAATCTATAACTTTCATGTTTTAAGTTTTTCACGATCGGGATTTATGAGGGTAAAAATAAGTTAGAAAATGCCAAAAAATCAAGAAAATTAACATGCATTTGATATGCAAAAAAAAAGTTTCAAAATTTTAACAAAATATATACCAAATTAAAGAGGATTAACTTTAAAAATTATGATGAAATCGGTTTTTCTAAAAGTTCGTCGTTTGCGGTATCTTGCTTTAATTTCACGGTGAAAAAGAGAAAAACATGTCGTATGAAGGGGCACTTTCTACACTTTTTATTTTTAGATGACTTTCATCACTTATATTGCTTAATTTTTTATTATTTTTGGTTGTCTTTATGCATTTGATGAAGAAAACGTAATTCCTCCATTATATGTAAGATAGATATAGATAGATAACATAGAAAATTTTTATGTTTCAAAATTGAATAATATAAGACAAGTCATTAACACTATCATTTAAAATGTGATAAATATAACACTAAAATTATTAACATTATCTATTTGAAAATTAGTCAGGTACAAACAAATATTGTAATAAATATGTGTTCAAAAAACCATATAATAAATACTCATGCATTGAATACATACATTAAGTTAAGTCATTAACTTTATCTATAACGAGGCTTTAGACTGGGTACTACAGCATAAAATTGGTATCTAAGTGTTTTGCGTAATGTTTGTTGTTTGTTGATCATTGAAAGGAATTTGTTTATGTATTTACTACACAATTAGTTTGATGAGTTTATAGTTGATTAGTTATTGTAGTTGTTTGTTGTTTTTAAAATTTGTTTTTAATTATGTGATTTTATTATTTTCATTTGATATTGGGCATTAATTTGGAACAGGCTTTTAATATTCTTTTTTGTAGGTTATATATTCATAGCATAACATAGAAACTCACATTATCAACAAAATTATACACAAATACCTTCTTCTCTTGTTTTGTTAGGCGGTTAGGCTGAAGCTTGAGTCGAGCTATGTTAAAGATATGATGCTCGTACATTATGGCCGAGAAGTTAAACTTTCATTCTTGATGAAGAAGATTTAAGGGAAAAATGCTAGAAATTCTTGATCGTGCGAATTGATGTGTGTGGTAATTCAAAAGCATGTTCGTCTTTGTGCGTTGTTATCTTTTATTGAGAAGTTGGAGGCAATGAAGTTTTGATATTTATTTTCGGTTTTAAAGTTTTTTTGTATATATTTAGTTAATAATTAAGATATTTTGGGATGATAATGTTATTCGTTTTGTATTTGAGGCATCTTTTATCCTAATTGCCAAAGTTTAAGGGTTACTTGTGTTATAATCCAAATTTTATTGTAGCTTTGAGGCATATTTTACCATAAGTTGGAGGATTTTATGTGTTATTGTCAAAGTTTATGTCAAATACGGATTTGATATTTCTGCATGGGAAAACAAAGCGACTGTTTGAGTCAATACTGGAGTTAAGTGTTGCAATGATGAAGTCTATTCAGTTCCAAGCTAATTTTCCTTTTTATAATGTATTACAATGTGCAGTAGATACATTAATCACTCTTAATCCTTTTCAAATAAAAAAATCTCTTTCATCTAACCACCACATCAATGGCTGATCAGACTCCTCTCATCAATGAACTCAAAGATATGTGTGGCTCGGAGGATCTACCCAAATGCTTTAAGTTCCTCTTCAGTTAAGAAATGACAGAGGATGAGGGCCAGATTATGTGGTTGGGGGAGCGTTGCGATCGCTGTGAAGGAAGATTAAAGCGCTGCGGAGGAAATGGCGGAGGTGTTCTCTCTCGACCATGATGAAGAAAAGGTGTTGATGACATCTATGAGTGTCTGCGTGAGACTCAAGTGAGAGGCGCCGCGAGCTAAAAATTACCTAATCTTGATTGAGCTGCGTCTTTGGGATATCCGAGAAGCAACATCATATGGACATCATGGATTTGTATGATTAGGCCTTCATGGGATTTGGTTGGTTAGTTCCTTTTTTGTTTGTTTATGATGCAGCCAGGTTGTTTTAGTTTTTGATGGGTATGTATGGATTTGTTCAGGTTGGTTGTTGATCATGAAAGTTGTGGTCTCTATGTAATTAACTCTCCAGTATCAATGAAATCCTAGTTTCAATATTAGATCTTTATTTGTCGATGTGTTTATTTATTTATTTTTGTTATATCTATATTTTTTAGAGAAGAGGTCAAAAGGGTATATTAAGCTTGTTTATTGGTAGTCCGACTTCTTCTTTCCAACAGACTTGAATAAAACACACACATAAATGGAATCGGTCAAATTGATGAATCAATCAAAGTTAGGGTTTTGATATTCACAATAAATACATTAAATTTGTATTAGATGATAATCAAACCTATTTGAGTTGGGGATTCTTGGATCGTTTTAGGCTTTGCCTGAAATGACAAATGAATATCTCATTGACAGTCTTTAGCCGTATAAGGGTTTGATTAAAACCTCTAATGAAGATCCTATTTATTCAGAGGTTGGTATTTTAATGAGACACCATTATATTGATAACTTGGATTTTAGGTTACTTTGATAAATTTAGTTGGTTTTGTTTTTCATTTTTAATAGCTTATGATGCACTTGATTGAGTTAAAGTTTGTAATTTCACTATCTGATATTATAGTAGACACAAATGGAGGAGATTTGGTTTTGGATTATTGCAAAAGATTTGTATATGAGTTTTGGGAAATAGATTGTCTGCAGACTTTTGATTAGACTTATGATATAGCATAATATTGTTACGCCTAGTTTTGGTAAAGTGATTCATGTGAAGAGGATAAGCGTTTATTGACCGCTAAATGTTTAATTAAATTAGGAGTTACGAGTGTTAGTTTGCTTGATGTATGCAGTTCGACTTTCTATACAATATATTATTGTATTGTTGCATAACAATTCATATATACTATTATAAAGCGATCTTTTGGGCGACATGTATAATCGCCCACCATCCATGTAAGTAAATGAAGGATGAGCATGAGAAAGTAGCAGCTTTGTTGCATTTAGGTTGGAACCAAGCGATGAAACTTAAACATTCATATTGTTAAAGCGTGAACATTTCAAGATCATTTTTCACATAAGGATGAGCATAAGAAAGTGGCCTTCTTGCATTTAGGTTGGAACCAAATAGTAAACTTAAACATTCATAATTTTGTTTTCAACTCATTTGTTAAAAGCTGTAACATTTCAAGATCATTTTCACATATTCTCGCTTTTGTGATGATCGCCATATAACATCTTCAATCTATTCATAATCTGAGTCTTTGCTAGAGATGAAGGTTGCAATTGTGAATCCGTTGTTGTTATTTTGTTTGTTAACGAAAATATCAAATTCATTGTTTTCCTTTTTTGGTACTTAGCTTTGAAGAAACCTTGTCTCAACCTTTTGGTGCTTTTGGCATGTTGTAATCATGGGTTTTCTTCTTTGCCTCTTCTCTTTCGCGGACTTACGATTATGTTTTGGTTGTTCCTATCGGGTTGTGCACCTCCATTCATGACCTATAATGCAAACCAACTCCATGAGTAACATGGCGGTCAATAAGGTTACAATTTAAGTACTAAAAGCGCGACCTTCGTTTTGTAAATGCTAACATTTGATTACACATAACATTGGTAAATGATATAAATAAAGGTTAGATTCAATTGAAATTTAACACGAAAAGTGTTAATTAGTGCCTATATACTCTTTAAGCTTACGATGTGGCCAACACTGAATACCACGTCTCGACGATGCCTTTTGAATACACTTAAAGCGATGTTAAGCTCTTTTCTGACTTGTTATATCGGCTCTTCTCTTGAATGCCATGAGTCACAGTATGAATAGCGATATATGTGTGCTTGAACAAACTATGTTAGAATATGACTTTAAAAAGGCTTACAAACCATTTGAGCTTCCTTGCGTTATTAAAAGGGTTTGTAACTTACTCACATATAAAATGAATTTATTAGTCTATAATATTTACACATATATAACTTTGAATTATCCACTTAAAGTATCTAAAGTTTTTAACTCCAAAACAAATGTGACTTTGCATATGATGTTAGCGAAAAATTACTTTCAAAGATGCTAAGTTTATCAAGACTAAAAAGCGAAGAGCAATATCAAGGGTTATGAGTTGCACATGTAGTTTATAGGAATAGCGTAATTTAATTATTAGTATTTTGTGTGGCTTTAGAATAGATGTGTATGGGTTATAGTTGCCGTGATAGACATTCCATATGTGTGTCAGTTCGTTATCATGAATGGTGGATTACGACGACATACATGTAAGTATGACCACAATATTACAACGTCCTCCCATATTTGATCCTATGAGGACCTTGGCGTGGATAACAAAGTGGCCTAGATCGGTGATGAACAACTTGGACCCATTGCATAGTCCTTCATGTTCCATTCGATAACAAATTGAGATTCTAGAATTCACAATTGTTTCTACTCACCAATATAGTTAATTTATTAGCATATGATATTTAGACACATATATACTGAATCATCCACTTAAAGTATTTAAAGTTTTAAAGACGCTAAGTTTGTCAAGTCTAAAAAGCAAAAGCAATATCAAGGTTTTCATCGTTAGTATTCTGTGTGGCTTTAGAATATACTTGTACAGGTTTATAGTTGCACAACATAGATAGACATTCCACATATGTGATAATTAGTTTTTATGAATGGTCATCTTGACATCATACATGTAAGTATGACCTTGTGTATCACAACGTCCTCCCTTATATTTGATCCTATAAGGACCTTGGCGTGGATAACAAAGTGGCCCAGATCGGTGATGAACAACCTCATCCTATTGCATTGTCCTTCATGTGGATTCACATTCCACAATAACATTAGGGGCATTTCCTTATTTAAGATTTTACTATTGTGGATTCTAATATGGTCTCTAAACCTTGACGTTGTAGAATCCGCATAATCAAGAAGTTTGTCTAACGGTGGAGGTGTTTTATTGAACACGGGAACTTGTCATGCCTACCATGTTAAGCAATCGAAACCGTATCTGACAACCTTTTTAAATGACACGTATAATTACACGAGGAGGTACGTGATGCGCATTTGGTTATGTTTACGGATGCGGCGCGTGAGCCCGATCGAAATAACCATTGTTGTGGTAAATATTTGATTTATGAAATAAAACATGGAATTATTAAATTTGGCAAACAGCCTACCTGTTGATCTAACAACTGTTGTTGTAGGTTGATAAATAGAAGTTGAAGATGTAGGTTGTCATGCTGATTTAACACCATTACTGTTTAAATATGCATAATTTAGAACATATCTAAGTTGATTTTAAACCAAACAAAAAGTAAAAGGGTGTTTGGTTACATGTCTATTGGGCATGTATATCTGATATTCTAAGTCTACAATAACTATGTACTTTCCTTCCGACCGATAATTATGCAGCTTGTTGTGTGTGTTTGTTACCCTTTTTATTAGCATATTGGCATCACAACTATGATATCGAATAAGCCCTTTTAATATGCTTTTTGTGAGATTAAGTGAGCGTTTGTTACTTTTATTTTATACGCATATTGGCATAACAAATTTGTTATTGAATTAGCCCTTTTACACGATTGTTGTAAGATTCAAGTACCTTACTAGCCATATTTCATTTGTTTTCACTGTTGGCCTTTTCGATATTATAGCTAAATATAGTGTCTTTGATGGTTAATAGAAATATATGTTGAAGTTTGAATAAACCTATAATGGATTTGTTAACCTATATAGAATGACTTGATATTTAGTTTTGTTACCCTTCATTTTACTCACCATCCAGTTTCACCACAATTGTATACAAATTTGGTACTCATTGATCCCTAGCGGCGCCGTACCAATGGACCATGATTGGCGTAAGATGTTGACTTACCTTGTCTAGATTTCTTCAAGTCAATCATGATCCATTGTGGTGGCCTTCGTTGGCGGCGTGTGAATATATACTTACGTCAGAAGTATACTCATTGATCCCTAGCGGGCGCTCGTCCCAATGGACCATGGTTGGCAGAGATGACTTACCACTATGAAACCTTAGCACAATTGGATCTTAGAATCAACTTGCCTTGAAGATGTTGACTTACCTTGTCTATATTTGTGGTAAAATGTGTTGGAAACTCGACATTGAAGAATAAAACTTGAGTATTAAAATGTTCCAATAAATAAAATTAATTGAAAATGGGATAAATTATGGAAATATTTTTACTTTTATTGATGTCATAGAACAAACATATGTTTTCAATGGCCAATGATTTTCTTGCATGATTAACATTTCAAAACACCTCACGAAAAATAACGGATGTATAATTCACTCAATCACTCATTTTAGGGGAGTAACAAGATAAATCACACTCATTGCTCACCATGATTAGTTTATTACCATAAGCTTGTACAAGAAATCAAAGTGTTGCAGGTTAGATCAAGCAACCTATAGGTGGAAATATTTTTACTTTTGATGTCATGAACAAACATATGTTTTCAATGGCCTCAAAGTGTTGCGAGGTTAGATCAAGCAACCTATAGGTGTTTCTTGTGAGCTTTTAATGATCTTTGTTGTAAGTAGATGCACCCTTTGTCTAATAATTGGCAAACAATAAGGAAATCAAAAGGCAAACAATAAGGAAATCAAATCTAACAGATAATTGTATTATTACCGAGTCATCACCGACTCGAATCATAAAACAAACATTTAACGCCAAAAACTATTAGACAAACTAGTTGTATTTCCCTAATTTTTTGGGCGTGGAACACTACTACAGCCTTATAGTTGTTGTGGTACCACTAGTATGCTACTCGGACTCATCCTCGGTAATGGTAAACTTTCTTTCCTTCTTTTTTTCAGGTGTACGGCCGGCCTCGTCAGCGTCTGGATCATTGTCTTCAATAGTTGTTATTTTGGCATCGGAGTCATCAAATTCCATGCTAAAGCAATGGCAAAATAAATGGTATGTTAATGTAAAGTCCCATTTCTTTGAAAGGTTTTGAAAATGGATAATCGTTTTCCAATCTTTTGTCTTTTCTCTATTCAACAGATTTGGCTGGGGTAGAGACAACTGGGTTCTTTACCAATCTCTTCATTGGCGAGCTTTTTTCGAGTGAGACTGCATTAGGTGTACTCGAGTCGGCACTTTCATCCACTGGATTAGTTGGATTGATCTTCCAACATGTAAAGCTCTCAAACGTCCCATGCTCATAGTAACTGCTGGATTTCAGCTCAAAGGTGTGGGTGGTACCAATGAGATTTGATATCGTTCGAGGCAGATTCAGATAGTCATCAGAAGCATGTAATCGATGGTGAGTGGCTGACATAGCATATATTTATGACATGCAATATAAATGTACCTCATCCTCAGATTCAATTATTGACTCGGCCGAGCACCCTACCAACTCTGTTGAACTCTCATCAAACAACACAACAACAGCGGACTCTGTTCCATCCGACGCATCAAGTTTAAGCCTATATATGCGAGAGATACAATGCACATGTTGGTTAAGTTACACCAGGGATTTAATATTGAGTGGCGTTGGGTTTTCTACAAAGTTAGGTCACCTCAAAACTGGATACAAAACGGGCTTGTCACACGAATCACACTAAAACCTTCCTTCTTTAAGGGTAGCACCTTTCCTACACTTAATGTCACCACACGACGGGTAGTTCCACCCCTTTCTAGTCCTTACACCATCGATTCTAACCTTGCAGTTGTAGGTCAAATGCTGCATAAATAGAGTATGTCTAAATTGGATGACATTGGCTAGCACCACATAACAGGAGACGCAAAAACAGTGACTTACATTTTTCTTCCGGTTGTGGGCCCATAGAAGCAGGTTCTCCAATGTCCAATCCTTTGGCACCGACAGGATAACGTGCAAAGCAACCTTATTCAACTCCACATGGCTGCGAGGCAGAACCATAGCTGATGTTAGCACAATGTACACATGGAGCAACACATATACAAAATATATATACAAGTTAAACATGATTACCTCATCTCAGCCTTAAGATCTTTGAGTGCACGGATTTCAGGATCGTCATAAATTGATGTCGAGGAGCTACTCGACAGATAAAGCTTATTTGGAAGGTAAAAAAAATTGACACGGTATATTAATACTTTAATTTATGGACAACCTTTTCCAATAATGCTTACTTACTATTGTATTGTTTTACATTCATTTATGTTATGACGATCGGACATAGGTTGACATGTTTTGTCTTTTTCTCAATAAGCACGTCTCCCAAGCCTCCCCACAGCGTCACTCGAACTGATTGCCCACTGTGCCAAAAATCCCAAACTTATTACTGATCCATAGTATACGGTAAGTGATACACATAAAGAATGAGATTTAACCATATTGCCAAGCAACCTTATTCTGGTGGGTTGTCCTCCCCACATTTGTCACGTAACCGGATACATCATCGGTATTGATATACATATCGGCATGATCGCATAACCATATTGCCAAAAGGCAACAAAGATATTGTTCAACGAAGTTCTTACCAATCAAGTGCTTGTTATCCAGAGGTTCCGTGTTTGCCAAATCTTCAAGCTCAAAAGGGTATCTTCAAAATGCCCAGCCTTAACAGTCACTTTCTTCGTCGTTTTTGTCCCATCAAATTCGAACATGAAGGCATCCTGTTTCATAATCTGGTACTCGTCTTTATCAGGTTGAATAACAAAGTCTTTAATAAAGTATATAAATCAGAGAGTGGACTAGCTCTCTGATTTTATCAACTAGTGACTTAGGCTGATTTTATGTGTCAAATACTTGGTGAGGGATAATTTGGTCAAATTTAGACTCAACAATCACTGCATCATCCTGAACGGATCATATCCATTGTCAAAAGCATAGTAACTAAGGTTTCATCTAGTAAAAAAGGAACGTCTCGTCATTTCATCGTAAAATTTTGAACTTTCAGTTACCAATAAAACAGATAGTGGATTATGTACTGCATCCATTGATTAAACACTTTTGTAGTTACTAGATTATATTTGTTATGTTAGGTTTTATAGATTATATTATGGAAGAAAAGTTGAGGAAATGATGTGAAACGAAGTAAAAGATATCAAATGAAGATCAAGTAAAAAAGGATTGAGGAAATCAAGTCCATTGGTGGTTCTAGATGAAGGAATACTAATGAAATGGTGGTTAAGAGTTATAAGTTGATAAATAATGGCTCGTGAAAGAATCAAACGATGAAACGAAGAACAAATTAAAATTTCATGTTAATGTGACGTGTGATAAAGTTGTTTTGGCGTTTTAGCCATAAGTTCCTCAAACAAACTCCTTTTTAAGTGATTCAAAAAATCCACTTAACGAGAAAATGGAGATCTACAACTTTCATGTTTTGATCTAAGTGTGAAAACCGAATAAAATTGAGAATATATCATTTTCAAGAATCGCAAGGTTTGGCCTTGATAATCAACCTTGCGATATTTCAAAAATTAAAAAGGTTTGACTTTGCTAGTCAAATCTTACAGATTTCATGAGTATAATGGCTTTTTGTTAGTAAAAACTGAATATTTGAGAAGATTTTTTGTAAAATTGTTTATTTTTGTTACTTTCTTTATATATAATGATGGGCTAAAAGAAAATACAATACGTTTAACCAAATTCAATTAGGTAAAAAAAATTTATGTAAGGCCCTAATTTGGAATCATATACTCCATCTGTCCCAAAATATAAGTCCACGTATTTTTTATTGTCCCAAATTTAATATACACTTCTAACAACAACCAATCAAAAGCTTCTAAGTTGGTAGGAATGAAATTCTATTGGGTAACATCAGAAGTACCACTTTTCTTAAACTTTGAAATAGACATATAATTTTAGACGGATAGAGTTATTAAAAATCACAAAAAAGGTTTGTACATTTATAGTGTTATACGTGCTTTATGACAATATCGCCTTATGAGAGTACATGTAGAAGAAATCACGTACGTCCACGTGGAATAAGATCGCATGGTAGAGTGCAGCGCGTGTGATGTACCTATGAGCACCTAAGTTTTTCTTTTGTTTCGTTGACCTATATGCCAGTTGTCACCATTACATATATGGATTAATATATTATTATTCTAAAAAAAATAATCCGTTATTTTTTTATATAAATATTCGATGTATTTTTCACTCTCATCATATATTTGTGGCTAGGGTTTTGAGAAAACAAAACTTCGCCGCAGCCACAGCCCTGCAACACATTCATTCTAATTCGATCTATTTCAATGGTAAGAGATTTTGATCTTCATCGTACATTTTCGTATCACAAACGTTACATTTACTTAACTTATATAGTTTGATGTATTGATTATCATACAAAATAATATGAATTGAGATATAAATTGGTATTTTGTACACGGATTGTGATGATCAATGTAGATTTTGCTATAGATCTATTGTGTGATATTTTTAATTTATTAAAACGTTGAAAAATCGATCAATTTTACTACACAAAATATATAGATCTATCGAAGATCTTTACTACATTGGTAAGCTGGATAAAAACATTCAACATGGTATTTCAAGTTTTACTTTCATATTTTTTTTGTTAATTCGATTTGTAGTGCTTAATATGAATTTGCTAAGCTAAGTTCTAGAATCATTTATCACTTTAGATTGATTTTGATTTCACAACCAAAACCAAAACGTGTATTTAGAAAAGAAAAAAAAAAGTATTTTTTTGTAAAATTATGAAATGCAACTTGATATACTCTTGCAGATCTATCGATAGTGGGCCATTTTTAGCCTTTTTATTTCTAGGATGGCCCAATTTTAAGAGGCTCTATTGGCCCTAATAAAATACGTTTGACCCAACTACATTTGATGGTATTTTTGGTTTTTCTAAGATGAATTTGATAGATTTATTTATTTAATTACTTATTTTTATTTTTATCTTTACAGGGTAAAAAAGGAAAGTCAAGAAAACAATTAATTATAGTCAAAGTGCAACAACCAAGAGTTTCTGTGGCTATTAATCTCCACTATGAGGTACTATTTTTTACCGTTTTCAAAAGTTATAAATATATTTGTTTATCATTATTTATTTTTTTTGTAACAAATTTATCATTAGTTAGTTATTTACTGAAATAAAAAAAATATTTATTACATATATTACTAAACCCGCTATTTTTACTTTAGTGTTTATATTGGGCCTGAAGATAGGCCATCATTTTTTATGCTTCTAGTGTATGGACCAAAAGTGTTATGACAAATATACCAAAAACTTACTTTCACACGTAATCTATATGAGGTGAAGGGATATACTATTAAAGTTTGGGCGATTAAGTACACTTTTTTATTTTTTATTTTTGTTATTTTAATTATAAATAAACACGTCATTCGTAACTCAAAAGGGTGATGAATCATTAAAAAATTATCTATTTTGCAAGACTTGAAGTTGAACCTCATCACATGATGAGCTATAACTAAAAATACTCAAAATGTGTTTTTTCTATAGACCATACCCTTAATGTTTATAGGGTAATAATGAGCTTATTTATTTCGTATATAAAAGAATAACCAATTAACCATGTCTTCCATTGAGGTGATCAACAACCCAATATAATTTTAACCCATGCCTAAAATACGCAAAGTTGCATCATCATGAACTATATTGTAGAAGACCTTTTTAGAGAAATAATGACAACTTCAATGCAAAATGTTATAGTATTATTTTAATGTTCTTGTAATGAATGTTTGTTAAACTGAAATTTCTTTTATAACCATTTTTACAAATTTGTGAATAACCTATATCTAAAAAATTATAAGTAATCAGCTTAGTTGTTCTATTACATTCAATTGAAACATGGTATAAATAAGTACCAAAATTTCATACAGATTCATATGATTTTATAAAGTATTATTCAAATTATATAAAAACATTTTTTATAACGGGATTTGTCGATTTAACTGTTTTTTAGTATATAAATGAAAATTGTACAATAAAATCATAAAACCCGTTTATCGTCCAAATGAGGCTCCCTCCTTTATGCTATCAAAATTATAAAATTGTTTAGCTTGCTTATTGTTTTATGTTTTCCCAAATTTATCTTAAAAATGGATTATTTTGTAGTGCCTTAAAAGGTTTAATTCTCAAAAATAAGTACTCGTATTGTAATTTAGTCACAAAATGCATGCTTTCTTTTTGAGTTTTTCATGAGTGGTTATATTTACTATATTTAGCTTTGATGATAAGCTCGTATTAATTACATCAAAATATTAATGACAATTTTGTATTTATTAAAGTTTTCGTATTAATTGTTGCTCCATAGCTTTAAATCAAACTCCAAAAAACTCCTTTAATATTGTATATTTATTGTATTCTGATATAATAAATGAGTATTCTAAGAATTGAGTATTTTTATATTATGTAATACGCTTTTTAATGTCGTGTACGCGCGAAGTTTTAACATAAATTTATGAACTTATTAAAAAAATAAAAATTGATAAGTTTACTTAAGTATATATAACTTATTTAAAGTTTTAAAATTAAAGTTTTATTAATTACTTTTTTTTGGCTTTTTTTTGTTTTTACAAAATTAAAAAATATATTTTATACATATAATTTTTTCTGAATGAAATTTAAATTGTTTAACCAAAATGATGCACTTTTATTGTTACAATTGAATTTTTCAGCACATCTTTTTTATTTTTTAAAAATCTCTTATTACATACTCCGTAAGAGATAAGAGATATCTACCATGGCCAACTATTAAAGATTTAAAGACAAGCAAATTTGATAAATTTATCAAATATAAAAATCTCTTGAGTCAAAATTTCAAGTTCATATTAGTCCAATGACCGTTGACCAATTTTCTATAGATAAACTACTATTTACGGAATAGATGTATACCTTTTGGTATATTAGCTATTTTTAGTTGTTTATTAGCTGTCATATAATAACTTTAAAATGTTAAACTTATCTGTTAAATATTATTACATAATAACACAATTTGTTTCAATGTAACTTTAACAACATTTCTTTTTTATATGTGTAATAACTATTGTATATTTAATGTAAGTGTTAACTTCATTGAACATTAATTAAATACAATCATGTAATGCAGTTATGAAAGTTATTTTTTGGCATGATAAGAACATTTCACCAGACCAATAATTTTGTACTAATAAATTTACTAGTTATTGATACAACCAGTTTAAACAATTACTATATGAGTCGAGACAATGATTATATATAATTTCGGGATTCCTTATATGATCCAGAGAATTTAAAGTCTTATATTTTCACCTAACAATCTTTTTTTTTAACTAGCCAATGTGTATAGTGATTTAATATCACGTAACTTTTTTTTCTTTCTTTTTTTAATTATTATTTTTTTAAAATTATTATTTTTTATTTATAAATATTTTGAAGAAAAAGTTAGGCTTATTTGCAAATAATGTTAATACACCACAACTTTTATCGACTCACATGATGCACCTAAAAATAACCATGGATTGGAGTGTTCAAACTTACTAATAACACGTTAAATAACATGTGATAGAGTGTAATAAATATATGAAAAAAAAAAAAAAACTTCTAATCTGTAATAAATGTTAGGTTTTGCTAAACAATGTCAATTGAGCAATGCTTAAGACACATCATATAATCTATTCTTTTAATATTTAAAGTAATTATACATTTAATGCACATAATAAATGAACATAAAATTTATTTAAATATATGTTATTTTTATTTGACAAAGTTCAAGTTTCTTTTTATATTTATATTAATTATTGCTTTAAACATTGCACAATGAACAAATTCCATACATGTTTATAGCATTTTCTTAATTTACTATCTCTTTAGAAAAAGTAATAGTGTATTACTCATATTTCATTTATCATATTATGATTTTTGTTAGAATGACAGTGTTAACTATCTCATAATATTTATGTCACAAATATATCTCACATGTTTTAAGTAAGACTTAAACCCACAATTATTTAGTTAAGGAGTTTCTCACACAACATGAGATACTATTGTGATAATCATATATGATTATACCATCAACAATTAATGAATATTTTAATTTCAATATTGTATTATTGTTAAATCTCAATTTTCTTTTTCTTGTTTACTTTTATGGTTTAACCCTCAAATGTTTTTCACAATTTTATCCAATTAGAACAATTACTATTTTTCAAGATATATTGAAAATTACAACTTAACTCTTTGGTGTTATGGTAAGGGTCATGGTAAAAAATGTTGATTCATATTAAAGATGAAAAATGAATAACTACTTCAAAATGTATATAACTTGTCATAAAAAATATATATTAGTATATATAAATTTTATTTTTTCCTATTAGATACACGAACTATCTAATCTTTATATTGTTTATACTATCGCTGACGTGACACTCTATATATAAATCCACCTTTATATATTACACAAAATAAAATAATTAGATAGTTTTATGCATTTACTAAACTCACTTGATACAAGCTATAAAAAAATTAGACAAAAAATTATACTGATTTACAACAAATGATTTTATGTCAAGTTAAATACATTTTAAGCTAATTACAGAAAACCTTTATAAATTAATACTCAATAAATTAATAACCCGATAAAATTAATATTTTGTCCAGTCCCAACTTGGCATCAATACAAATTTGGACCTCAATCGATAAAATAATAAGATACTATTTTTTTTGAAACCCCAGTGTGTATATATTAGTCCCATCGAAACTATAGATTAATAATTACTAAAAAATTCATATCTAAGAGTCATACGTAATTGTAACCTGTACAAATTCAATTAATTCAATTAAAGACATACGTAAATGGAACTTGTCCCTATGAAACTAACTTTTTACTTATTCAAAAATAATGAACTTGACAATTTTAATTAATTTGTGAATGTGAATTCATAAAATGTTACTTGAAACATTTTTTTTTAATTTATTTTTCATCTCTAACTAATATATATTATAACTCGTATATTGGACTTGAAAATTTAAAGAGCATACGTAAAACCTTTTTAAATTAATAAATTATTAATTTTATTTTTAAATTAATAAATTATTAATTTATCAATATAATAATATTTCGCTAAATTAATAAAATATTTCGGTCCCAACGCTATTAATTTATAGAAGTTTTACTGTATCTGTTAAATCGTACTACTATTATTATCACTACTTTGCGCGGATACTATGCTTTTAGTACACATTTATACATCCATTAAATTGCACTTTATGAAAAAGAAAACAAAAAAAGTTAGAAAATTTGTCACTTTTCACTTAAACCCTGCTCCCATAATCCCCTATAAATTGCTCAAAAACCCCCTTCTCATTTTCATCACAAACACCACCACCAAATCTTCTTCTTTGATTTTTTTATCCCTCATTTTTTATAAAAAAAATTTGTTAACTTTATTCTTTAATCTTCAAAACCCTTTATTGTTTTATTGATTTATTTAAGTTTTTAACATCAAAAGTTGAACTTTATTGGTAACTAATTGGTGGGTATGTTTCTTGATTCACTTCATTTTCATATTTTTAATGTTTTATTATTGTAAATTAATTCGGTTTTGATTTTGAAGTTGTTTAAGGTAGTTGTTGTGTGTGGTTTAAGGTTATGTCCCGCCAACTGTTTGTTAATTTTACTGATTGGATTTTTAATTTTTTTCGTGTTTTTCGATTTGTTTCAGGATACTTTTGATGCTAAGTTATCAGGTAACGAGTTGAAGAAAGGTATGAATCAATGCTTATTTTCATGAAAATGTTTTTTTGTCATTTTATGAAGTAATGTGGATGATAAGATGATGACATGATTGATTTTATTGCTTTTATGAGGTGTTTGGCTAAGGTTATTGGCTTATTGCACCGCTCCGTCTACTTCCAAATTGCACAAAGTTTTAAAAAATTGGGGCCATTATACTCTGCACGAATAAAATTTCGTATTCACTTTGAAATCCATTTTGATCGGTTGAGATTTAAAAGTGGATAGTTATTTTGGGATAAAACAAAATTTGGGACGGAGGGAGTATTAGAATACATTAAGCTTATTCATACACTTATTGAAATGTCCATAAAAGCTATTCGGATAGCAAAAAGTGGCTTTAGCAAAAAGCTCTTTAGAAATGGCTTTTTGCTAAAGCTATAAGATTAGCCAAACACCCCCTTTATGTGTATATGTGAGTGAAGCAACGGGGATGCTAGCGATAAGACTATAAATAGTTTAAAACCGTTTTGTTTAACAAATGGAATAAACATATGGGCCCGCTGAGTTGTAAGCTAGACTCATATAATCAAACTAGCGTGGCTCGTTTTGCCCTCAACCTAATTTTTTTTCCCCCATTTCTTATTAACGGATGTTTGGTTTATGTTTTATTATCAACTATTCAAATAAAAAGAATTTGCTGAAAAGGGGATGGGGCAAATGGGTTGAAACTTTTAAGTGTCCGAAACAACATTCTAAATCGCTAAATTAAAATTTTAAAACATTTAGCTTATTTGTATAATCAAAGTGTTTATGTAAGTATATGTAATGCCTTAACTGTTTTTTTGGAAGGCTTTAATGCATTAACTAGTTATATCTAAATGACAGAAAGTGTTTGGGGGTATGTTTCTACTAGTTATAAACTTATAACCAATAACTTTTGGCTCTAAAGACGACATTTTAGGTTAAGCTCATTTGTACATTTTCTTCATTCTGCATTATGTAGCCCCGTCTTTATATCTAACAAATATTTCTTACATGAACTATTTACAGAAAAATACATGGCTGAAATGAAGAGTACCCTCGATTTACCGAAGGAGGATATGGAGGCATTGGCTCATGATTCCGATTGGGACAGTACAACTGTGTCTGATCTTGCCAAACTATTATCAGACAGTTTACACACATGTCTTGATACCGCCATAAAACAAATTGTTGCAAACGGGTACAGTAAAGAAGTGGCTGAACAGACAGTGTTAAAGTGTGGTCCCTTTTATAGTGTCAAAGATATGGTATCGTCGATCACAGATTGTGCTTTAGATTATCTGAAAAAGGAAACACGTAATGATGCAACATGGTATAAGTTTGACGATTTTGATAGTTTGGTGAAGTTTATGATGTTGGAAATGGTCACTATGCTTAGACACGTTAAACCGTCTTTATCTGTTCGTGAAGCAATGTGGACTTTGTTGATATGTGATTTAAATATAATTCATGCAAGCCAAGCCGATTTAGACCCACAAAAGTTTTCAATAGGTGGGCTTAAATCTGGTCAAGGAGTGGGCCCGTCTGCTGAACCTGAATCCCTACCCGAACCCAAAACCGAACCTGAACCAAACACAGTACCCGAACCCAACACCGAACCCGAATCAAAATCGGCTGGGAAAAAAGTTGACGAAAAATGTCAATGCTGTACAAAATGTTGCACGGGGCACAAAAAATCCTTTCGATTCGAAAGGACTTATTCAGGACGGATGTCTAAAAAGGCCCTAAAAGCAAACCTTACTAGTTGGAAAAAGTTAAATTTGTCTATTGAAAAAGTACAATCAGCATGCGAATCGTCTTCTTCTGTAAATAATAAAAACCCTTTGCCTTTGAAAGAAACGAACTCTGAACCGGTCTCGCAAGAGCCTCTTAAAACAGCTGAATACTATTTATCAGGCATCCCTTTTGATGAAGCGAAAGGCGAGCATGTGGCTCAAGACGATAAAGATGAAATGATTTTGACTGCAACTAGTCTACTTCAATCGTTGCAGAAAGAGCTTAAAGACTGGGATGATTGGGCAAATGTAAAGGTTATGCAGGTAGCTAAAAGGCTTAGTTATGATCGACCAGAGTTAACTAAATTAAAAGCAGAAAAGGCAGAAGATGAGAAACTTATGAAGAAGCTATCGGAAACGACTGCTGCACTGAATACTTCCAGTAGCCAACTTAAGCTGTCTAGTCAAAGTCTTTTCAGGCTCGAGTATGAAAATTCAGTTCTGAAACAGGACAGGGAAAAAGCTGAAAATAGAAGCTTAACAGAAGCTCAGAGTTTAAAGGAAGCTCTACAAAAAGAGCAGGAAGCAATGAGGAAGTGTGAATCTCTTGGGCCGGAAAAGATTGAATTGGAAGAAGAGCTTAGATCATTGAAACGAGAAGTGGTCCCAAAGCAACGTGATCTAGAGAAGGCTAAAGGTCTACTTACAGAAACAGAGGTATCTTTTTTACCTGCTTACAAAATGTGTTTTATCTAGATTTATATTGACGAACTGGATTTTTACTAGTGCTTATGAAAATATTTCAGATTCGATTAGCAAAGGAGAAAAAGGAAACTGCAAAATTTCGTGACCGAGCTGAATCGATAAGGTCTGAACGAGAACATCTTGAAGCATTGGCAAAGGCAGAGGAGCAGATAACTGCAGAGAAGGCCGAAAATGAGCTGAAGGAATATGAAAGTGAAATTAAGAGGCTTCAGCGTGAGATTGATGCGATTAAGTCAGAGGCCGAAACTAAGAAAATAGCAGCAATGCGAAAAGAGATGAGCTGGCAGCCTGCCGAACGGACTTCTTCACAGTCAGAGATCAAACATGGAACCAAGAGTAACAAGAAGGATAGAGAATGTGTGATGTGTTTGACTGAAGAGATGACTGTGGTTTTTGTTCCATGTGGACATCAAGTTCTCTGTGCAGAATGTAATGTGCTACATGAGAAGAACGGGATGAAGGACTGCCCGTCTTGCAGGACTCAGATCCAGAAGAGGATCACTGCTCGTTTTGCTAAATCTTGAAGATGAAGCAAAACGCTAATTTCTGTTTCTTTTTTTTTTTTTTTTGCTGTTGTTTCATTTGAGGAGCAAGTAGTATATCTTAGTTTTTGTTTCTCTACATAGAATAACGAGATTTAGTATTTGGGGGTTAAAGAAATAGATAGAAGGGTTTAGGGGTATAGTAGAGGTTAACTGGGTGGCCTCTTGAGATAGCAGATCGGAACATGTAAAGTCGGACATTGGTTTTTTTGGTTGAAGTTATATTATATCCCCCGTGATTTTGTCTATGTTTGTTTAACGTTCTTTATTTACATCTACAATCGTGTGTGGTGAATACCGTTGATTGATGATTGATGTATGCAACTCAGAAATGGTTTACTTTTACTTAGTTCGTGTGATCTAGTGAACCCATATTCATGTGTGTGGTGAAAGCTTACACCTAACCCAAGTGTCTACACTTGCAAATTTGCAATCATGCTTTTTGGCTTGTTGGTTGCATCGATTTTCTAGATGCGGTTTGGAGACTGTTTATGCTACTCTTAGTCTCCTTTTTCAATCAAAACCAAATGGAGCTTAGTGTTGACGCAGCCGTTTCGGTCTTGATGACTGTTCATGTGCAAAATATATGTATAAATAGAAGGTGCACCTGGAAACTTTTGTTTAGAAGTTTCTTATAGCCGAAAGACTTGCTGGACCAGGCTCACTAGTAACGCTCTAACCGAGGTATTTGACCCTTTTCATCAACTGAGTCCATTTTGTAGCAGTATTGCTCTAAACTAGACTCTAACTTCTTGATAATCGTCAAGTACTGTTTGCTAAGTGTTACTAGCGACCCTTGTGCACCTAGTCCTTTTCGGTTCAAATTTGTAAACAGAAGTTTTTGTGCACAACTATCTCATTATTCTTTTTAGGTGAACAGTTTTCTCGATTAGAACAGTTGCTTTAAGACATGATTTCATAACATTTGGTTATGAATTGAAGAAACTGTTGATTATAGCCACAGGCACCAAGAGCAGCGTAAACAGTTTCCTATTCAGTTGTGTCTCGAACACAATGCAACAATACCCAAATAGCATGTGTGCCCAGTGCACATACTTGCGTGCTCGAGTTTTCACCATATACACGAAGCGTGTTTCACTACATCACTCAAACCAACTAATAATTTCCCCTCTGGCTTCATTCATCGATCATCAATCAACAGTTTTTCACCACATACACGATACGATATGAGAAAAGAACGAGAGATTAAACTTACAAAACATCTTGACGGCTATACAATAACCTCAACCAAAGGACCAGTGTTCGAATTTACAAGTTCCGGTTCGCTATCTCAAGAGGCCACTAGTTGAACTCTGCTATACCCCTTAACCTATCTTCTATCTATTTCTTAAACCTAAAATGCTAAGACACATTATTCTTTTTGAAGAAACAAAAACTGAAGTATACTATTGCTCCCTCTTGAAACAACTCCAAAATAAAAATACAGAAACTATTATTTTGATTCATCTTTAAGATTTAGTAAAACGAGCAGTAATCCTCTTCTGAATCTTAGTCCTACAAAACGGGCACTCTTCCATTTTGTTCTTCTCATGATGCACATTACATTCTACCTAAAGAACCTAATGCTCACATGGAACAAAAACCACAGTCATCTCTTCAGTCAAACACATCACACATTCTCAATCCTTCTTGTTACTCTTGTTTCCATGTTTGATCCCTAATCGTGAAGAAGTCCGTTCAGCAGGCTGCCAGCTCATCTCTTTTCGCATTGCTGCTATTTTCTTAGTTTCAGCCTCTGACTTAATCGCATCAATCTCACGCTGAATCCTCTTAATTTCACTTTCATATTCCTTCAGCTCATTTTCGGCCTTCTCTGCAGTTATCTGCTCCTCTGCCTTTGCCAATGCTTCAAGATGCTCTCGTTCAGACCTTATCGATTCAGCTCGGTCACGAAATTTTGCAGTCTTCTTTTTCTCCTTTGCTAAATTCTTAATGAACTAAGAAAAACCATAGTAACATAATGAACTACTTGAAGATATGTAAGGTAATTTACTCAACACTATTTGGCTTATAACAAAATAAAATTCCTAATCTGACAATATTAAACACCAAATGTATACAATGTCGTTCACATGTATTTTAAATTATAGATATGACATGTTTTATAAACCATAATTACTAATTATTAATGACTTTATATCATAGAAACATAACAAGAAGTAATGAAATACTGGGCCTTGTTCAGTATTGGGCTCAGCTAGTAGGCTTATCTTAAGTTTTCTTTATAGTTTATCTTTTGGGCTAACACAATACTGGGTTAGTAGGCTTAGTTTTGGATAGCCCATAAATTAAAATGCATTTGCATAATGTAAAACCAACAAGTAATGAAATTATCAAATAGTTACCTATTCTCCATGTTTTATCATAAGATTTAACCAATTCTCGAGCTTTATTGAAATACTTTAGTTCTTGTTCACTTGATATTAAAATTTAAAACCGCTTTTAGGAGTATAGAGCTCGAGAAACACAAGTTAGACGAGCCCGTTGTTCACATGCAAAGACAAATATATTCGAGACACAGAGCGTACATGCATACCTTTTGAGCATGTTTTTTTTTACGAAGGTGTTTTAGAGTTTAAAACAAGATGCATAACTTTTGCATTTTGGATATTTATTTATTTTTATTTTATTTATTATTTTTTTTTCTTCAAGAATTCTAGAACTATCACTACAACAAGCAAGGGGCAGCCCGCCGCGTTGCGGCGGGTTTTATATTGGAAATCTAGTTTGGCTTTTCAGTTGGTTTTGATACCAAACAAAGATCATAATATATCTATGTTTGAGCTCAAACATTTAAAAGGAGATGCATACTTTTGGTCATCATCAATACCAAAAACTAAATCGGCGGGGTTTTGTCGAGAATAATAAAAAAAACACAAATTAGTCGTCTTTTAATGACATGTATATTTACATAGGAATAAAAAAAAATGTTTAACAATGAATTAAGTTGTAGCTTCCAGCTTCGGGCCCATTTACATACCCAGATATCAATATTTTTGCATATAACTAATGGCATCGTCTGGAATAAGGATTTGTTAAACCTGATGCAAGCTTGTCGGTGTCCCAGTATGCAACACATGCAATTCACATCTGTACGAAAGCAAAAAAAAAAAAAAAAAAAATTGATACAAAATCAGGAAAGAAAAACCACTTAAGGAAGCGCTTGGGATTGCTTATTAACAGTGGTTATCTGCTTAAATTCCAGGTTTTAAAGAGAAGTATCAAATATTTTAGTTTACAGAGTCCAGCCGATAACCTCGTAAGAAAGCTAATCCAAACATCCAAAACATCAACAGCCTGTTATTGTAACGTTTTGCAAAATATTATCTACAGTTAAAAGGAAAACAAACCTGCAAACACGAAACCCAAATGGTTTCTCTCATTCATATCTGGCGGTGGCCCTATATAGTTGACCCCAAAGTCTGGATAAATAAGTGGAAAAAACAGGGAAAACTCAATGGCGTTCAATGAATGCAGCCCCAACATAATATTCAAAATACATAAGTAAGTAAGTTGATAACCTCGAGGCGTCTACCGGTTACGCCTACTACTTTCATAGGAAGCGCCAGAATTTGTTAGTGTTTGTTGACCTATACCTAAAATAGAATGTGCCACGAGTATATTAGTATCAGATAATTTGAAAATCAGATGGTGTCCAAAAGGGAAAAAAATAAGGATATTCGTGATGCAATAGTGTAACAGTGATTAAAAGTACATGCTACCTTACCTATAGCTTATGCTCTGACACGATCATTATTAACACAGATGATAGTTAGCCGTTAGCGTGACAAATACAGGCTGCTGCAGAATCTGAACAACAATATTTGAACGCGAAAATAAAAAACCACGTAACTTTCAGTAATATCTCGAGCGGCCCTGCTGTTCAAATTGTCAACCATCGTCGGCCCAACATTGCCAGCAAACGACACTGCCATATACATAAGAACAACAGGTTGGTCAATCACCACGAGTGACACGGGCCATTCCTGTGAAAAATCATGCTTCTGTAAGACCTGGTTAAAAAAAGGAACAAAAAAAAATATAATAAATAGGAACTTGACTGAAGCTAACAAACCCGTTATCTGATAAAAGTTCATATTCAGATCGAAAAAAAGTTGAGTTCAGTGCTGAACCGGACCTGTACAAAGACAACTCTGAAATAGAAGTGGACATGTCAAAAGAATTTGCAACAAATTCATTTGTACGATATCCGATTTTCATTTATGATTTTCGTTAATTAGGTTGATTTTGTCAACGGTCTTGGCTTTTTATTGATCTGAATGACAACCGCTGTAAGAAAATTTTTGTATTTTTTAAGAGTACCAAGAAATTATCGTAACTTTTCAAATTACAATGTTCTCTTGCTTAAGAGAAGATGTTTACTTACCAATAAAATCAAGTGTTGATGGAAACAACGCTTCATACTTGAATTGTACAACCGCGACATCCGTGTCCCGTTTTTCATAGCTACAATGCGTGTATAGACTTATGTTCCTACTGCTGCGATGGGAACGGTTGCCTATGTACGTAACAGAAAACTATGGTGTGAATTCCCTGAGAAAAAAAGCGAAATCGAACAATGAAGCGCACCTCAAATGAAAAAGTGTCTAATGTAGCCATTGTTTATGATTTTTAAGAAGAATGCCAACCTGTGAAGTCTCTTTAGATGCATAAAGTTGCAATAGCCACCACAGTCGCGGGTATTACCCTGATATTGCTTCCAACCGGTTTGCTGGAAATCCAGTAATTGTCAAGAAGTCTTCAACAATGAGTCGTTCTGCAAAATGTTGCAAGTGATGAGTATCATTATTGGTGACACCATCCTGTATATTATAAGACTAAAAGTGCAGGCTTTCAAGTAATGAGTACCATTATTTATTTATTCATACAATTATTATAGGCTTGCTACTTATTAAAGATAACAAAGGATTACATCTGTATATCCGTGGGTTTCAATTTGAATAGACACCTAACATATAAGATAACCTTTAATTTAGCATATCCATCTTCGTTAACATTTGAGGGTCATTTCATTGCAAATTCATATATACAGTTACGCATGCTAAGAAGACAGACCTTGTGTGCATCACATCTAACTTCTTTGTATGCGCCACCTTCAACTTGTTTATATAACTTGTGCATGTGCTGACAAAACCTGTTTTGAACTTCTGCAACTACACGACCTAATAACCAAATCTCATAATTAGCTTGCTACTAAAGAATACAAAATATGACATAGACAAATAATAACTTGCAACTTACCCTTCACACATGGACTAAGAATGTTACAGTTCGTTAATACAATTCTCAGACGCTTACCAACTACAATTCCTGTGTCACACCTTTCCGTACGCGAAGTGACGGTTTGGAATTGGTACTCTGAAAAATTGGTACTTTGACACCAAATTAACACCACCCCTGAAAATAAAATACTGAAGCTATAAACGCTTGATTTTATGTAAAAAGAAAAGAAAAAAAAAATAACCTCATCGTTGTAATCATCATCCGGTACATCACAGGTTCATTATCGCATACCTTCAAATTCTGTCGACCCTTTTTTTCTTCTTACGCCTGATTCCGAAGATGTGTGTAAATGAGAGGCGGTGCTAAAAGGATTGAGATGAATTTTTGAGAGGATAAGTTTATGACTTTGTGTGGGAGACTGGGAGGCGGTGCAAGAAACAAAAGTTGCTGCCGACATTATTTGTGCCATCAGAAGATGGGCTATCATGTTAAGCAGATCCATCTACTGGGCCTGTAAGCGGGCTAAGCTAAAAAATTATTATTTTTTAGTCTTTTCGGAATATAAAATGGCAGGGCACAATTCCATAAGACATCCCGCTGCTTTAATATATATAGGTAACGAGTGTTGGAAAACCCGCGACGCAATGGGATCATGAAGCGACTTACTTTGCAATGACACTTAAACCTTAGGGGTTGTTTTGCCAAGTCATGAAAGATTATTAATCTTAAATGACTTACTGCAGAATGACAACTTAAATCTGGAGAAATTGCCGCCAAGTTAAGAAACTTGCGTTAAACGCCACATATTTTGGGTGAAAGGCTTCCTGCCTTTTAGTATATAGAGTAATAGGGGCACATCTACATGTGAGAAACAGAAAAAAGTTGAGCTTCAAACTCCAATGAAAATTATAGTATTTTTACCATACAAAAAGTAGAACAAACCTTGTTTTGACAAAAACCTAAAAAAAAATGCACCTTGTTTTCTTAAACAGATTAAAAAAATGAACCAAAGTTACTAATATGACCACCTGTACATTTATCAATTCTAAAATATGTATTAGTAATCCGTAAGATATAATAAACCTAAATTTGCATCACTCTTTATCTACTTATCAAACATGTGGCGAAGGTGTCTATATTTTATAGATAAAATAGGTGCCACCGTGCGAAACAATGATTCGTAAGTTATATAAAAATAAAGATTCGTGACAACTATTATCGTAGATCTAACGTTTTGTCATAGAAATTCTAGACATAGATATTTCTAACTTTTATTAATTTAATTGTATCATTACACATGCATAATTTGTTATTGTAACGTTTTGTCATAGAAATTCTCGACATAGCTATTTATAAGTTTCTTTATTTGAGTGTATTGACTTATTTGCGCTAAATTGTACTCCTTTCGTTTTATAAAAAAATGTTCACTTTACTATTTATATTTGTCCTAAAAAGAGTGTCATTAATTATTTAATTCTAATTTCGATATTAACGATGAAGGTAAAAATCATTTTTTATCAATAAAAAATATCATTAATTACAATATCATAATTTATTCATTTTTTATTTGTGAACATTTTTTTAGGACGGAGGGAGTGTTACCATACTTGCTAACACCTATACTGTCCAAATTTATGTCTAACTTGTCCATGTTCTAAAAAAAATATATCTCATTCCTTTTACGACAACAACTTACTTAATTTTGTTAAGACGGAATATGAGAAAGTAGACATATCTTATCCTTACCTTATAATAAACCCGAAAGTAAATAAACTGCTTTAAAAAAAAGCTCTGACATCACTCTTTCCTTTTTTAAGTTAGAAATCTATGACTCGTGTTAGCTTCTATTTTTACACACTTTTTGAAGATGATAACTCATACTGCATTACTAGTTTTTTTTTTTTTTTTTTGTTACCAAACCTTAAATAAATTTGAAATAAACACATGTATTCAAGAGAAAATTTTGTCACCCTATGATTGCATTTCGACGAGGATCTTAATCCTGATTTGATAAGTGGGGCAAATGTGCCAACCAATAAAATTTCGTAAAATGCTAGATCCAAAAAATGGTACTCCTACCACTTATATCAATTGGCCCACCAAATACATTATTTTCACTATTTTTTATTAATTTTCAGCCAGAAATAATAAGAACTTTTTCTCAATTAGGAACTAATCATTAGTAATAAAACTTGTGGCTAATTTTCGTTATAATCAGCTTGAGAATATGTATAAGCATATTTTATTTCTTTTTTGTTCATAATTATCTCCACTATATATAAATAAAAAATATTTTTGCTTAAAACTGAAAAGCTTAATAATGAAAATTATTTAATCATCAAAATATCCTTTTAAAACTTAAATTTCAATATTTTGTTTACTTTTCTACATAAAAATCAAACAATAATGATTTAATGAAATATTTATCATAATAATGTTCTCACCAAAAATTTTAAAAGTATGCGGGACAACTTTTCACAATTTTCTGCGAATTAGTTTCTAAAAAAAAGAAGAGATTTTATTTTGTATTTAATTTAATCCCAGCTTTAATAATTTTTTAAAATGCATTCACAAACTCTACTATATAAGACATCATATTTCAAAAATGATGTTTCATTTTCAGTTGCACTAATTGTTTTTATATGTTCTTTGAACATTTTAATAGTTTTTTCTTTGAGTTGAATTAGTTCGCGTTACAATTTTTTTCAATCATATTTTGATTATTTTACGTTATATGTATAAACGTTACACGAAACAATTAACCATAATATCAAAATTATTATTTTTTGCCGCTATAAAATCTCGTTGCCATACACGAGTACTCGTCTAGTATAAGCATAAAACATCTTAAATTTCTAGTAGATCGTTCTAAATTGTTATGTACTAATGTATCCATGCAAACATGTACGTGTATACACATAATACAGGAAAAAAGAAAATCAACACTCGTTAAGCGCCAACGCTGACAGATGACGTTCTTTACACTCAACCGAGTTCCTCCATTAGTTCAACCGGATTTATGACCTGGCCACCTCAACCTTTTCAAAGTTATAATGGCCACAACCGTAGAATTGATTTGTTTTGTTTGGTGTCGCTTTTTATTTGGTTTTGTGAGATGCTTTATTCGTGATTGTAGTGCCTTATTGAAGAAATGGTTGGGTGTAGTCTTAGAAAGAAAACTGATGCGAAGGTATGCTACCACAACAATATATACTGTTACCATTAGCATTAGCTTAAAAAAAAGGCTGATTTTTGTAATTACAAATTAGAAAGTCTCCAGAAACTTCTTTAGTTCTTGAGGCTAAAACCAAGAGTTCATGTCTTTACCATTAAAAAGCAACTTTCCCAAAGCAGAAACCAAAGTACTACTACTACTACTCATCTCAAAGATCTTCTGCCAAACTGTCATCTGTTTCATTTCATGTCATCCTAGCTGAAAACACACATCCTTAAACCCTTAATTCCACTTTAAAATCTCACTTTTCATATCACACACTCATCTCTTTGACCAAAAATCTTAAATTTTTTTACTTGTAAAAAAACTATTTTAAAGAAAAATATACTAATAATCTCTTAAAAACAATACCCACAAAAGAAATCAAAAATTTCATCTGGGTACTTTTCTTTATTTCAAGATTTGCATCACTTGATTAAAAAGATTGTGACCCATTTAATAAAGTTGCTAAATTTAGTAAGTTTGAGCATGAATCCTTACTACCCAGATGTTAAAAAAGAATACCACCCTTCATCAGTTTTGAGTGGAGTTGACTTACCACAACCAATGGAGGGTTTACATGAAGCTGGACCTCCACCTTTTTTGAACAAAATATATGACATAGTTGATGATCAAAGTGTTGATCATATTGTTAGTTGGAGTAGAAATGGTCAGAGCTTTGTTGTTTGGGATCCACATGCTTTTTCTACTAACTTGCTTCCTAGATACTTCAAGCATAATAATTTTTCTAGCTTTGTCAGGCAGCTTAATACTTATGTAAGTTTCGTTCTTTCGATTTTTTTGGATGAGTTACTAATTGTAATTATGGGGTGTTTGGGATTGTTTATTCTTTGCTTATTTTAAAGCAGAAGTAGTTTTGTGTTATCCAAACTGTGCTTTTGCTTACTTATATGTGCTTAATTAGTTTGAGATAAAATAAGCAGATTTTGATAAGCAGGCAGGGTGTTGCTTATTTAAATGTAATTATTTAAGTTAGTATTTGTTTATTACTCTAACATATTTAACCAAAAAACTAAATATAATGAATATTATTTAGATTTTTCATCAAACTACTGGTATTATGTTTTCTACTGTATTATTTTGGATATTTTACATAAGAAGCAAAGTCAAACAATATTTTCAAAAGTGATTATTTTTAAGCAGTTTATAAGTACTTATTTTAAGCAGAAAAAATAAGCACTCCCTAACACTCCCTTTCGTTGAATTTTGTCCATGGAGTTTCCTTGGATCTGATGTATTATGATGTTGACTTTATTGCATTGATTTGATACACATGATTTTTGGTGTGTTATATACTTTGTTTTAGTGGTTGTTGCTAATCCGACGTTCATAGTTTTTATGGTGGTGTTTGAGATTGCTTTTAGATAATCAGCTTATTGAAAAAAACTTATTTTGCCTAAGGGTAAATTTGTAAAATTGTATCCATCAAGAATAATCAGTATGATAAGCAATTTCAGTCTGCTTTTTAGAAACCGCTCCCTGAAGGCCTGAATGTATTTTTCTTAATCCAAACATTTGAAAGAACTTATCTGCTTTTGAAAAATTTATTGAACTTATAAGTTGGTTTATTAAGCAATCTCAAGCACGTGTTAGTTGGTTGAGAATATTATCAGTTTACTGTAGTCAAGTGTGCTGTCTTGTCGATCTACTTGGTGACAAAGAAAGTATACTTTACAATTTTAGGAATTGCTGTGAGGCTGCTACGGTTTGAATATGCTGTTGGAAACATGTTTGTTTCATAGTTTTGAACTTGGATGCAGGGTTTTAGAAAAATTGATCCTGATATATGGGAGTTTGCTAATGAAGGATTTATAAGGGGGAAGAGGAGCAATTTGAAGAATATTAAACGAAGAAAGACACTTTCTCAGCCTCCGGTTCCACAACAAGTTGTTAGTCCATGCGTCGAAGTTGGAAAATATGGAATAGACGGTGAGGTCAAACGTTTGAAACGTGACAAGCAAATTCTTATGATGGAACTAGTGAAACTCAGACAACAGCAACAAAATACTAGAGCCCACCTTCAAGCCATGGAGTTAAGGATACAAGGAACCGAAAAGAAGCAACAAAAAATGATGAGTTTTCTAGCAAAAGCAATGCAAAATCCCAACTTTATCCAGAAGTTGGTTCATCATGGTAAAAGAAATGATCTTGAAGATGTCATCATGAATAAAAGGAGACGGTTTATTGACTATGGTGACGGGTCAACACTTGTTAAAGATGAACCTCAAGAATGGGATGACCCGAATCCTTCTGGATTCGAAATGTCAGAGCTTGATGAACTTGCTTTAGAAATGCAAGGATTTGGAAGAGCTAAAAGCGATAAAGAGGAAGTATTCAACGATCCTGATGGATTAGAGTGTGGAGAAAGGGAACTTGATGAAGAATTTTGGGAAGAATTGTTTAATGAACAATTTGGTGTGACGGGAAGTGAAGGTTAATGTAGTTGTAGATGCCAGTGTTTTGGAGAGCGGTTTCTCCATTGCTAACGGTTAATAATGCATCAATAATCATCTCCCTTGATCTTTGATTGTTCTTAAAAACGTTTGTTCTTGATCTTTGTAGTTAGGTACATTGGATCATGATGATGTTGATGAAGATAAGAAGTTCGTGGGCATATGTATGCTGATTACTAGTTCTCATGTTGGTTGGTTGACTTTTATACGATTTTGTATAAAAATTATGTACCTATTATCACTTGGTTTTTCATCTTATTTCAATTTTCTCTGCCATTTACAGGATACAGAAGTCCTTCGCGAAATTTAACTTTTCTTTCTGTGTAACATTTTACTAATTTTTTTCGTGGCTAAATTTAGTTTTCTATATCTGATACTTTTATATGGCTCTATCTTGATCATCAGATTGGAAGCATTTTATCGGCCAGATTCAAGTGCTTGTTCTGATATAATGAGGTTCTCAATGTTCTTTCTCGAACTCCCAACATTACTAGCAATAAGTAAAAATGGATTATCTTGATTTATTATGAGAAAATTATATGCTGCTATTAATCAAATTCATTATTTGGAAAACAGTAATGTAGATATCTGAAGATACTACAGTTGAAGATTCTATGGCTGCAATTTGGAAGTCAGCTAACCTGTAGTAGTAATAGCTAGGTGGCCCTTGATGGCTACTTAATGGTATACTTAAGTTTGTTATTTGACGTATTAGTTAGGGATGACAACGTTGTGGGACCCATGTAAGTAATATTCTCATATAATATGCTTGGGGATCACACCAGATAATAGTACTAGGGTCGACGCTGACACCAGTTTTTGTAGTAAATAAAAGTGTTCGATACAGCAAGGATAAATCATAGGTTCAAGAATTATTGTTGTTGAAAAGTTGTAATAAGTTTACATTTTCTGCCTGTTGCACAGATCTTGTGGTGGCAATCTTGGTTACATGTTACCGAGTAACACTTTCATAAGACTACTTTACATTGCAGGATATTCCCAATGTTAATTGGGATCATATGGATCTGTAGCTTAAATTGACTAAAAAGAGAGTGAACACAACTTCTAATATATGGGTAGAGGTGCCAAAACGGGCGGGTCGGTGGGTTTGGGTAACGGGTCCAAATGGGCCACTTTGACATTCGGGTCAAAGCGGTTCGGGTCAAAACTTATACAGTATTGTTTTAGATTTAAGGATTGTTGTTTTGAAAAGGTCCATGTGAAATGACTAGATGGTTGCATCAATCATTGACTTTTTGAGCCTTCCAATCAGTTTTCATTGCAAACTATAAAGAATGTCTAGTTGACATATTTTATATGAAATTCGGATAATGAAATGTAATGGTTTTCATATCTTATTGTTGGGGATATGATAGGAAGCAAGTTGGTTCTAATGGGTCACTTTCATTTGGTGCTGCTTGTGAATATGTCAAGTTCATATATGGTTAAATATCTTAGAAATCTAACTTTGTGCTGTTAAAGTTGCACTTAACAACTCATGGTGTGTGACTTTTTGTACTTGACGATACAAATGTTTACTTGGACATTCAAAAAGGTGGCCCATTTTCTCGTTTCACAGGATCAAGCCATTGCGTCTTATCTAGAATAGCAACCATCGATGGACCGAAACCATTTTTATATTGTAGTGATATTCTCGAAAATTTGGAAGGTTTGAAGTTGTGGGCTTATAGAGTGGGAAATTAACATGTTAGCATCTTCTTGTGATGCCTACGATTTTAAGATTTTCAGTTCATACTTCCAATAGCTTCTACTAACATGGATGATTTGTGCCAAGTTAAACCATATAGATTATTTTTGCATCTTACTCAAAACATTATATAGGCATTGTTTTAGCTTATACATTAATGCCAAAAGCACTGAACCTTTTCCTAAACGACCAAACTGTTCCGCCAACATATGCAAGCTGATGATCATTACGATGCGGTTAGACAAAGCTCAAGGCTTTTTGTATTCAGTTTTAGTCACTGGCATTTTGTTCTCAACCTAACGATATGTTCTTAGATCTATTAAAAAGGACAGTTGAAATGGTCCATGTGAAATGACTAAATGGTTGCATCAATCATTGACTTTATGAACCTTCCAACCAGTTTTCATTGCAAACTATAAAGAATGTCTAGTTGGCATATTTTAAATGAAATTCGGATTGAATGAAATGTAATGGTTTTCATATCTTATTGTTGGGGATATGATAGGAAGCAAGTTGGTTCTAATGGGTCACTTTCATTTGGTGCTGCTTGTGAATATGTCAAGTTCATATGGTTAAATATCTTAGAAATCTAACTTTGTGCTATTAAAGTTGCACTTTAACAACTCATAATGTGTGACTTTGTACTTGACAACACAAATGTTTACTTGGACATTCAAAAAGAATGTAGTTGCCTGGAATAAAGGTGGCTCATTTTCCCGTTTCACAGGATCAAGCAGTTGCGTCTTATCTAGAATAGCAACCATCAATGGACCGAAACCATTCTAATATTGTAGCGATATTCTGGACAATTTGAAAGGTTTGAACTTGTGGGCTTACAGAGTGGGAAGTTAGCATGTAGCATCTTCTTGTGATGCCTAAGATTTTAAGATTTTCAGTTCATACTGGCAATAGCTTTTAACATGGATGGTTAGTGCCAAGTTAAACCATATAGATGATTTTTGCAGCTTACTCAAAACATTATATAGGCATAGTTTTAGCTTATACATTAATGCCAAAAGCACCGAACCTTTTCCTAAACGACTAAACTGTTCCACGAACATATGCAAGCTGATGATCATTACGATGCGGCGACACAAAGCTCAAGGCTTTTTGTATTCAGCTTTAGTCACTGGCATTTTGTTCTCAACCTAACTATATGTTCTTAGAAATAAAGTATTGAAAAAGACAGTATAGCTGTTTGAGATTAACAACAATAATACTAGTACATTTTCTTATTTTTGCTAAGTTGAACTTTACATATAAAATGAAATTAGTTCATTACAAGTTACTGTTATTCATAAAAAGTTGAAATAAGTCACAACGCCTATAGAATAACATGACAAAGTCCTATATTGGTTACGCATATAACTTGACTTTATTATATATCTTTTCTTAAATTGCTACTACTCAAAACTGCCAGAGCTATCATTAACCAAGATGAAGATCTGTAGTATGTTCCACTAAATTTTATACAAGCAAAGTAATCAAGCTAGTACATATATATGGCCAAAATATAGAACATTAAAAAAGTTAGGCCTAAGTTAAAAATAAGCCTAGTAAATGCCATCAAAGATCTAACTGTATAAAAACTTATAATGCATGTATAAATAGTTGTGTATCGGATTGTGAACTCAGGTTTTGATATTTAATTAGTGCGTTAATAATGGCCAAACTTGAAGCAAGTTTCTTGCTCTTATTGTTCCTTTTGGTCTCTATTAGCATCCTTAAAGTTTCACATGTAAGCAATTCTTTTTGTTATTTGTTTATTTTGGGCTAGAAGTATATTCTAAATGTTAGTACAATTGTGAAAATTTTGAATTGTGCTTAGTAATGTAATTATATATATATAAATTTACTGAACAATGTTCAAGAATGAGTTCTAACATGTAATCTCTAAAGTATATGCTAATAATTCTACTGTGGATCACTTGATTCTTTTTGTTTCAAATTTACTTAGGCTGGAGGTGAAGGATCTTTAAAGTCATCACGTAAGTGTTCGTTACAATCAAAAGGTTGTTGAAAGTTAATTTAAATGGATTCCATTTGTTTTAAAATGTGAGTTTTACAGAATGCCCACACGCATGTGGAGTCCGGTGTTCTAAAACACATCATCGTGGAAATTGTTTAGATGCATGTAACAGTTGCTGTCGAGCATGCTTATGCGTCCCTTCAGGTGTTGTTGGACATAAAGATGAATGCCCTTGCTATAGGGATCGGAAAACACACGATGGTAAACCTAAATGCCCCTAGCCCGTAGAGACAGTTGGGTTAATCATATTTGTATTTTTTATCTATATGTTCTACATCCACAAATCTCGTCCTAGAAAGAGCAAAATCTTTTATCTACACCGTTTGTCCAAGCATTCTCGATAATTTATTAAAGAATTCATAGTTGTAGTCTTCTTGTATATCGTGTTATTATTGTCAAAACCTAATTTTTGATATCATACCCAGTGATCAAAGTGTTGTTTATGTCTTTAGTACTTTTCTGTTCTATAAAATTTGCAACAAACATTTTCCAGAATACTACTTTTTTTTAGTTACATTACAAGTTAAGAAGAATATAAAGCATTCTATTGAAAGTGCAACTGATAATGTATAACATTTTTACTTGCGTTAATAAAAGAAGCTCGTCTTCATTATATCTCGATTTTAATTAACTGCAAGTACTCGGGCATATTATATCATTGTTCCTCATCAGTAAATAGTGCAAAAACTTGGTAGTATGCCAGAAAGACTATCATCACCTCGAAGAGTTGTGTATCAACTTCTTCAATGTGTACTTCCAATGCTGTACGTTGTCAAAGCATATCATTTGGGTAGCCGCGTCTTTAAGTACACCAGGATGCCCTGCCCCCCAATGCGCTGTTTCCCTCGACACTTCCTCGTACCCTTCCTTTGGGTGATTTTGACTGAACGCATAAGAACAAAACATTTCCAAAGACTCTTTTTCATCTAGAAGGGAGGCTCATATGTATCATCCGGTTTAACCCAATGAACAACAGATTCATCTCTTGTTATAACAATTATTCTACTTCCAGGGCCAAAATTGCTCGATTTATGCCTAATACCTTTAACTGCTCGACATTGTCAACATCATCAAGAACCAAAAGAACCTTTTGATTTTTACCAACCTCTCTATTCTTTCAATTCCCTGATGATAACTGTCTATACGTATTTGACTCTCATCCTTTCGAATAAGATGAGATATGAACCTCTTCTGCAATAGAACTTCTCCATTCCACTCTATAAATATGGTTTTTACATTTAGAAGAAAACAACAATGCTGAATTTTGAAATTTATAGCTAATTGGTCGTATGTAGCTTTTGCAATTGTTGTCTTACCAATCCCTGCAGGTCCATAAATTGCAATAACCCGAACATCATCTGTAGCAGCCGGGTTTAATAACGCAATCACTTCTTTTGACCGTGTTTCTATCCCAACACCAAGGTGCAGGTTTTGTCCAGCATGTAATATCTTTCGGATTCTTTCAACCACTTGTTCCAACAAATCCTTCTCGTCCCCGCCAATAAGTAAGGTTTTTCCAAATCACGTAGGTATAAAGCATGTCTCTTTGGTCACATTATCATTGAGAATCTTTATCGAGAGCGATGGTGGGCTAGACAAATGAATTTCATGAAAATACAAGGAAAATAAAGCCATAACAATCAAAGACTTTAGTGACACGGTATGAATAGTTGAAAACACGGCATACACATCAAATACGCACATCGAAACATTATTATCAACTAGATAATCTTATCTGGCGGGGTTGCGATAGGACCAGTAAACAAAAACCTCAACAAAAAAAGAAAAATAAAATAAATAAATAAAAAAGGTCGCTACTAATTAAGATCAAAACAAATGTTGTGCTAGTTTTCAACGCCATATAATGATATAAAAAGCTTAAGATTGCTAGGTTTATCAATTGCCACTATAACTAATTTTGTATTATATATAAATCTATAAAAACATTAAATCCAAAAACAGTAGGATAAAAAATGGTAAAGAATTTGCCAATAATTAACCTGTGAGAGGCCTATGCCAGCACATGAAGCTAAATTAACATTTGTTACTTAGAGAGCTAGGAGTAGTAACATGTTATAACACCAAATTCCTTGCCACGTCAGCGTCACATCATTTCAACACCAAATAGCACAACACCAAAAAATCACCTTTTATCATAACACCAAATAACACCACCTTTCAGGACCCACCCTTTTTAAAAAAATATACAATTTATAAATTAACCCCTTAACTAATATTTCAATCATTAAATAATCCCTTCACTAATATTTCATTCATAAACATAAACATTAAACAAACATTACATAAAATACAATACGAAATACGATACAATACGAAAATAGAGGAGAGAACAAGCAATAATGTGTAGGGTTTATAATTAATGTGTGAGTGAAGTGTTAAAATATTGGGTAAAGGGATGTTGTATTTATAGAAGAGTTAAAAAATAAAATTACAAAAAGTAAAAACAAAAAAAAAATTAAATAAATAAAATAATAATAATAATAAATAAACTTACCGTTAACCCCAAAGGGGGTTTTTTGAAAATACTTTAAATAATGAAAAAATAACCGTTTGGGCAAATTTTTTTTTATTTTTTTTTTTAAGCTACGTTCCAACGCACGTTGGTAAACCAACGTAATTCTCAACGCCACAATAACGCGAGCTAGGACGGTATGGAAAATGCAAAATAACGCATGCCATCTAGACCATAACGTCGGTTATGCGTTATGACTCCGAGTGCTCTTAGGGATTGTTTGTTGAAACTAATAGTAGCAGTTAACAGTAGTAGTAAGCATTAGTATCAGTAGCAGATTAATTTATAAAAATGTTTGGTAGAGCACTTGTAACTGTAATTTAATGTGCAAAATGACGTAATGCTAAATGCTAAATGTTTATTCAAAAAGCATTGAGAAACTAGTGTTTTTATAATTTTATAAATGCTATCTACTTCCTTCTAAACGAGCTTTTTAATAATAATGCTAAATGCTATAATTCATTTGTAGGTAAAGCAGTTTTAATATTTTAAGTTTTCCCGTCAGATGTAATAATCACTTGAAGACAAATGAGAACTAATCTTCCGGAGTCGTATTCCACAGCGAGATATGAATTGAAATTTACGTTTGTGTCTTTTGTCTGACGCTTGATTATCAAATATTTTTTATTTGGATTTTTGAAAAGATTTTTAAACACCATTTTAATTAATTTAAAAGGAACTATTTAACTATTGAAGATAAAAACAATCAAATAAATGATAATAAAAGATATGCTTGTCAAATTAGGTGAAAAGGTAATTAAGTGTTAATAATCTATTAAGCTCGTTTAATTAATACCTGTCAAAATAAAATAATTTTCTCACAACGTTGACTTATATTGAAAACAATTTTTTTTCTTGATAATAATCACTAGATTTAAATAATCAATTATTCCCACGGCTTTTACCCGTTAAAACAATCAACTATTTATATCTAAAATTAATCCAAAAATTATTAATCAATAATCTTCAATACCCGTTAAAAAAAAAAAAAAAAAAAAACTATTTTCTCACAACGTTGGTTTATTTTGAAAATAATTCTTTATCTTGGTAAAATTACTTGATTTAGATGATTAATTTACCAAACGGATTTTGCCCGTTTAAAATAACCAAAAATCAACCCAGTAACCGAAGATTATCAATCAAGAATTTTTAAGTTTTCACACTCAATCCCACTTCACTACTCACTTAACAAGCATATAAAAATCTACTTAATACCCATTAGCTACTAAGCTCATAATAATAATCTTAACAATAATAAGCATTTTTCTACACTAAATATTTAAGCTAAATGAGAAAGGTAAGAGATTAGAACCCGATACGCCCAAACGAGACTAATTACCACCCGATCTTATAAATTAAGAAAAGACTCTAAAGATAATTTTTTAGTAGCTTTTATTTAACCAAATAGTTAATAAAGTTGTGAACTTTATTAACTAAGAAACTTAATAAGAACTACTAAAGTTATAAGCTTTAAGAAAATAAGCTAGCTTATTAGACCCTTAAGCTCCTCGCCTTAGATGTAAGATTGGATGCATAAAAATCAAAACTTCATCAAAGATTGTACAAATAAGCTAGTGAATAAGCTATAAGCTAGTAGCTTAAATCCAAAATATTAAGTATGTTGGAAGAAAAAGCTAAAAGCTATAAGATTTAAAGCTAAAAATAAAGAGTAATTAAGCTAAATTGCAAATAAGCTAAAAATAAGCTAAAGATTGAAACTTTTTAAAGCTAAAAGCATAGATCTAAATCCACCCAAAACTAAGGTGTCTATTCCGAAGAATAAGTGCGAACTGGGTATATTTAAGGATTAGATCTATAGAAATAAGCTAGTGAATAGCTTATTATAAAAGAAAAACAAATAAAGTTTAAAGCTTTTTGATTTTTTATTGAAATAAGTTGTAAAAATAAGTAGATCTAAGTAAATAAAAGGTTTTGAAAGAAAAAAAGAAATAATAAAGTGCTTATTAGAATAAGCTAGATCTAAATAAGCCCAAAATAAGCTATAAGCTTATTTGGTTTATTAGATTTAAGAAAATAAAAAGAAATAGAAGAGTAGGAAAAGAAGAAATAAGCAATAATAATAAGCTAAGTGGGACTCCAAATCTTCATTAAGCTCAAAATAAGTTGACTACAATAAGCTTTAAATAAGCTACAAATAAGAACGCTCAATAAGCTAAAACTACTAAACTACTAATAAGCTAAAAATTATAAAATTCAGTGTGTGAAAAGTGTGGTGGAGTCCCCTTCGATCCGCTCCCAAGAGGCCCAATATATAGCCAAATGATCAGGGGCATTTTGGTATTTTTACACCCCTACAGCTGTTGATAACACTACACGTAGGATACGTGTCACGCTGCCATTCGCCTGCCGCCTCTTCTAGAACCTCCTACCAACCGCCTTCCAATGATTGCCTGCCACCTCGTACCTCTGCGTCACAGGTGCCACGTGTCAACCTCCTATTTGCCAGCTACCCTGCCACGTCTAACCATGTACTAACAGTTGTCAGTCTGACTTTGCAGCGCTACATGAAATTAATACAACAGCATCGCCGCCACGTGGCAGGCTGTCATTGGACAGCCGCCACTAAGTGGCAGCATCTGGTTGGCCAATCGCCGCTGACGTGGAAGTGCCACGTGGCGGGCTGGGTTTGATATCGGGTCGGGTCAGGTCAACGGGTCAATGGTTAGGTCTGGATTCAGGTCGCCACGTGTCACCACCTGAGTGGTGCCATGTGGCATGGCTAGTAAATACCTAACAAGTGCCGTCGCCCGGATTCAAACTTGGGTCACTTGTGTGGGAGTGAAGGTGATGCCCGACTGAACCAAGCATACCTTCAATCATAATTACGCGCTTGATTCTATTTAAGGGCATATTGTATGCAGTCCATTTTTATTAATAAAAAGAGTTAAATAGAGTTTTGACCTGCCATTTAAAGGGGTTATGGGTCGGGTCCAAAATTAAGGAAAATACCATCGGCCTTTTTTTTCGTGCTCTTTCCAATGATGTGCTTGAAAAAGGCAAAAACGTTGTCGAAACTCATCCGAAAATTACCGTTTTCGCTTTGTTTTCAAAACCTTGTACCTGCAAGAAATAACAACACTTTTCAAACATATTTGAATATAATTTAACGTATTAAATGGTTATTAGAATGTTTTAGCGTGTTTTCCGGTATAAAAATGATGTGTGCTTAAGCACACATCAAAATCCCCCCACTTAAGCCACTGTTGGTCCCACACACAATGTTTATTACACACGTTGTGAAAGAAAATATTTTAAATCCTCTTAACTAAAATCCTTCACATCAAACAAGAACAGAAAGATGTTCATTAAGGAGTATAAAAATCTTTTACTTTGAAAACGCCCCGTTTTAACCATTAAATAATTAATAGATAACAAGAAATTTTTCAAATTATAAAAGACTTTAAGAACGGGAAACACGCAGACTGGGTGTTTCTAGGAAACAAATATCGTCATCCTTAATTTTTCACAATCCCCAAACCAAGCTTAAAACGAAATAACAGCTAAATATAAAATTAGATGCTAACACTACTTATAGATGCTAAATGTGTACGTGCAACTACTCCTTGCTCTCTTATTCCTAGTTCCTCAAAGGATTTTATTTTCAAAAACAAGTTTTTCTTATTTCGATAGATTATAGTCTTATAAAGGCACCCGTTTTAGAGAATAATTAGTTTAAAATCCTTCTTTAGAGAACTGGTGCAGATAAAAATGAGGTCAACATCAAGGTCCTAATTTATAACGATTTAGGGGATCTCCTTGTTATTTTAACCGAAACACTTCATCTACGAGTCCAGAAACAAAAGCTTTGTTTAGATATCTCTGGAGTAGAAATTTGGCCTTATTAACATTATAATTAAGCAGTATTAGCCCTCTGCCCTTTAAACAAATGAGACAACGGGAGCGAACTGTCAGAAAACAGTAGTCTTATTTCAACCTTGGGAATTTCCTCCACATTTTTGAAGTCTGATCGAGTCAACGGGAGCAAACTGTCAGGAAACATTAAAAATTTATCGGCTTTGGATTATTATTATTATTACCTCCACCCTTTAAACAACTGAGTCCAAATCCCGAGTCTTATTTTATCGGCCAAATCCCGAGTCCTGCGGTCTTTCAACATCCGTAACAATAGCATCAAACTATCATGAATCAGTTGTATTATTTTCCCGCAACACTGACAGTACCCTGATGTGTACCCAACTTCCATAAGCAGGAATTCTCTAAAAAAGGATTGAAAAACTATGCATCTTTAATTATTGAAAGCATTATTTTTGATGTGTTATTTAGCTGGTGGGAGCAAAAAGCCACAATTAACCTCTATGAGCTCTAAAGAGATCCAACTACTCCACGTTTAGCATCTAACTTATATTCCACTCTATCATTTTCGTTCTTTGCGAAAAAATTTAAGTTCTGCAAACGCTCAGTCTCGAAAGCTAAGGGGAAAGCTAGAGTGCAATACTCAGTCAAGTTAGAATCTCCCTTTTTCTAGCCTACTTATTTTTAACTAGAAGAGGGGTTGCATGAGGCCAGACAAAAGCAGAAAAAGTCATATTTCGATAGAAATCCACCCCACACTTAAACAAAACACTGTCCTTAATGTTTAAAAATCACGGGTGTTAACCCCACACTTAGGGTCGAAAAAGGAAAATGTTTTAAAAATTCTAAGTGTGATTGGGGAAAAATCATTTATATTTTATGAAAAAGGGTTTGCCTAGATATAACATGTAAATGATCGAAGAACGAGTGTTGGAGGGTTTGAAAATAAGCACGAAGATCTTCTCGATCATAGGGAATTCTACAAGCAAAACGGGTACATGAAAACACATATGGAAAGAAACACAACCCCACACTTATCCAAAACCACGTCACACTTATTAGAAAAATAAAAATAAAGATAGCGATAGATAGATAACACGGGTTGCCTCCCAAGAAGCGCTTTTTTTTGGCAAGTCTCTAGCTTGACTCTCCCCGTATTCCTTTGTTTTTGGGGTCACCACAAATATCAGATTTATATTTCAAAGAAATTTCATTAAAAATTTGGCTTTTAACGATCTTGAAATTTTCATTAGGTGTTAGTTGAGATTTTCTCGTGAAAGAGTGAACTTCATCATCCATGAGAATTCTGGGTAAAAAACTTTGTCTTTATTTTCGGAAGGCAATGATAGTAAATTTTCAATTTCAGAAGATTCCTCATGGAAGAAGAAATCATTATAGGGTAAAATGGAAAAATTATCAATAGTAAGAATTTGAGTTCTCTTTGAGTGAAGTCTATTGATAATTAATATCCAAGGATTGAAAACTTTGTCCTCACTTCCAGAAAGGAACGAGACTAAAGAGTCAATCTCGGAAAACTCAAAGAGTATATAGCCAAACGATAAGAGGTATTTTGGTCTTTTAATACCCCTACAACTGCTGATAACGATAAGGTTTTAAAAGGTACCATTTTGAGGGTCGTTTAAGTCCTTATTTGATCACTTTTGTATCCGTTATTGCTTAATATCGTTCCTTTTCACTTTTAGGTCTCTTGAAGGCAAAATGTCGGAATGGCACTTATTTGGACGAAAAGGCGCGAATATATGAAGAAAATGGCCAAAGTCAAAATCGAGACACTCACAAAGGTCCCAAGATTTTTGTGACGATACGTAACTCAAAAAGGGAAAGTCCACAAGTACGAATGAACAATATCAAAAGAATACCTAACAATAGTTTGAGATCTAAAAAAGGGAAACCTCACGTGTTTGCTAAGCTAACAAGCATGAAAAATCCCGGGAGGCTTCATTTTATTAAAAAACAATGGAATTACTAGATTTAAGACTATGTAACACTTCACATCCTGGATATCAAAGTCGCTGGTGCCACGTGTGTTGACTCGAAAAAAAAACTTGTGGGATAGGGGAAGGCTTCATAATAAGATAAAGATCACTCGTAGTATCACATCAAAGAAGAACTCAACGGGTCATGTAATCCTTAATAGAAAAACCAAGTTCATCATATTCAACAATACATTTATTATTACGAACAAACTGGCGAACATAAATCAGGTTTTTAAAAATGTTAGGAGTTATGATGACGTTATTTAAATGAAGAGGTTTATAAGGATTTGGCAAGATGTTATGGCCTGTATTGGTGACAGAATAGACTTATCATCACCAACATAGACAAATGGATACATAAATTTATTAGAAAAATTACGAAGAGAATTAACAGATGAGTTAAGGTGAAAAACAACACCTGTCCATGTTCTATGCACCTGTAGTAGGATTATGAAGTGATGCAACATAGTAGGATTATGAAGTGATGCAACAGTTGGTGCAAACTTACGTTGGGCCAGAAATGCATTTGGTATTGGACCAGCAACTTGGGCGACGTGGACCCTTGAACCGTGTCTAGTGTTGAAGAAATCTGAAGTTAAGCTAATAAATCATTTTGGGCAATTATTAGTTCCACCGTCTGGGGCTTTGTTAAGTTATAATAAGGATTGGCCACTTGACCCAGTAAAGAAGATTTAGTACTCAACTGTGAGGAAGACTAGAGGGATGAATGTGATGTTGTTTTAACTCTTGATGCATTATGGGCATGAAAAATCTTGCATAAATTCCCAAACCAACATAACCCTTTAGAAAAGTTAAAACCAATGTTGCAAAAATCGGCCGCCGTTAATCGCCGATTAATCGGTAATCGGTCTTATGCCTTGTTGATTTTTGAAAATCGGTAAAAAATCGGCCTAGGCAAAAATCGGCCACTAATCAGTCAAAAAAATCGGCAGAATCGGTCAAAAACCGGACTAACCGGTCAAAAATCGGACTAATAGGCCAAATTAGACTAATCGGTCAACTTTTAAATAAATAATGATTCAGGCATTCTACTTAACTTAGGGATCGTTTATTTCACTTATAACGCACAATAGGCCTCATAATAAGAATTGGAGCCTTTTATTGAGGTTTGTAAATATAGTAGGCTTGGAAATGCCAATCCGATTAATCAACGATTAATCCCGCCTTGACCGATTAATCGCTGCAAGCTGGTCGACCCCCGACTACCGATTCAAGATTTTGCAACATTGGTTAAAACAGACCTTCGTTGTAGGTGTTAATGTTGGACCTATCATTGTTGGATGTTAAAGGAGAGTAATGGATCAATTATATCTTTTTTGGTGCTTAAGTTAAGCTAAAAGTAGTGGTCAACTTCCCTAATCTTCTACATCACCGGCACCTTAGCTTTCTCCTCACTCCTAGAGAAATTAGAGAAAATACTGAAAATATTATTGATCAGGTTCAATGAACAAACATTAGTACAAGAGATTATATAGAAAAATAACATACTAAACCCCAAAGACTAGACGGTCCTAAATGGCTATGGGGTAATGAGCCTTATTAAACTAACACCCCCTCTTAAACTCACAATGATGCAGCGGTAAATATTAAGAGTTTGTCAAACATAAAATCAACTAAAACTAAACAAACCAAACTAAAACCAAAAAACTAACACGCAACTTCGAAGCGTCTCAGAGCACAAAACGGACTAAAGTCGATGCGAAACCAAAATCAGAGCAGAGCAACATAATTACAAAGATTAACAAGAGTAGATTCAGGCAGGAAAATCAGAGTCAGATAGACACATGTAGATTCAGACATATGCAGACAACCATATGCATAGCAGATTCAGACAGACAGGTGCAAACAAAGCAAAACCAGATGGAGCAAATGCAGAACCACGTGTGAAACAAGATGCATAACCATGTGCATATTAAGACATGTAGATATAGACAGGCAGATTTACGCAGACAGGTGCAAATTTAGGCAAACAGATGCAGATAAAACCAGGTGAACCAGATGCAGAACTACATGTTGAATTCAGACATATACGAAACCAAACAGATGCAAAGTCAGACATAACAAAATGGAGAACCAAGTAGAATCGGGCGAAACTAAAATATGTTGTTAATACCAAGATGCTACACATAACTACTCCTATCACCAATACAACCTAATTACCAATTCAAATTCCAATGTCAACACCAATACCAATACCACGCTAAACGAAACTATTAACCATGGAACTGAACCATACGATAATTTAAAAAGTAATCATATCAAACCTTCATTATTCAAACTAGACCATATATTAATATATGAATCCGAACAAATTTAATTTTTTTACCAGCAAAAACAATGAAACGGAACCATGTGGACCAACATGAATTAATTACCACCGACCCATTATTCTTATACATATTCATCTTCTAATGAGATTTGAGCTATCTTTTTTATGGGTTAATTCATTCTCGTAAATGGTAAACAATGTAGATCTCAATAAAATGAACTAATTCAAAAAATGAAAAAGATGAAGAAACAAACGAACTTACACATTGAGAGCTTACTTCCAACATACTACGCGATCAATTTTTCGGTAACCAAATTCTTTATTATATATTTTTTTCAGTTGAACCAACTAATTCAATTCAACCAAACAGCCAATGACAAAACGTGCGAACAAGCAAACTTTTTGTTTCCCTTTTTTTTCTTCTTCTTCATCTTTGACCTAGCTCTTATACCATGTAGAAATCAGAGAAAACACTGAAAATATTATTGATCGGATTAAATGAACAAACAATAGTACAAGATTTTAAATAGAAAAATAAAAGACTAAAACCGAAAGACTAGACATGCCTAAATGACTATGGGCCAATGGGCATTATAAAAGTAACAACTCCCTTTTACCTTTCACCAATAGTGGTTACACCAATCCCTGACCTTTCATTAAAATACCCGTTTTATACAAATATACCCCACACACACTCACAAACCAAATAAAAACAATATAAAGGATTTGGGGCTCAATATTTTTCAAATGAAACCACAGGGTGAGTGGATCACCTTTTCCATTCTCTTTTTTTTTCTAGCCTTGGGCGTGAGAGGTGATGGTGGGAATGGGGGTGGCACGATTTGGGGTTGTAGGGCCATAGTCTGACTCCCTGATTTAAAGAAAATAGATAAAGGCATTGAATGCGGATATTTTTGGGTTATGCCCAAAATAGAAAATCTTATAGATTCATAGTGGTAGAACCGAATGATTTAATTTTGGTTAACACTATTATTGAATCTAGAGATGCTCACTTTGATGAATATAGGTTCAAAACTATTCCTAAGGCACATAAAATTTCTAAAGAAATTGTTTCTATGGAAATTCCCATAACTGCACATAAAATTTCTAAAGAAATTGTTTCTATGAAAATTCCCATAACTGTTGAAAGGAATGATGATGATTCTTCCCAAGATCATCAATAAGTTGAACCTAGAAGGAGCACTCATCAACGAAGGGAAAGAACCTTCGGTCCTGATTTTGAAATGTATCTAGTTGAAGGAGATAGACAAAGTTTAATAAGGGAATGTCCAATTATTTATTATTTGGATGAAGACCCACAAACATACTCTGAAGCAAATGAAATCTCATGATTCATCCTTCTGGAAAGAAGCTGTGAATGATGCAACAGTTTCCATCATAGGAAATAACACTCAGATTCTTGTGGACTTACGCATGGATCAAAAGCCATCAAGAGCAATGGATTATCAAAAAAAATTAAGAGTTAATGGCAATGTTGAAAAGTTTAAGGCACGATTAGTTTCCAAGGGTTTCACACAAAAAGAAGGACTTGATTACTTTGACACATACGCCTGGTTGCATGAACTACAACCATTATAATTTTGATTGCCTTAGCTTCCATCAATAAACTCATAATTCACCAAATGGATGTCAATTCTGCATTTTTGAGTGGTGAAATTAATTAGAGGAGGAAGTGTACATGGAACAACAAGAAGGTTTTGTAATACAATGACAAGAGAACAAGGTCTGTAAGCTTGTAAATCTTTGTATGGGCTTAAGCAAGCTCCAAAACAATGACATCAAAAAGTGATCATATCTAATGGCTTTATAATTAACGAATCAAACAAGTGTGTATATAGTAGATTCGTTAATGGAAAAGGAGTTATAATATGCTTATATGTAGATGATATGTTAATATTTGGAACCGACCAGGAACAAGTGCAAATGATAACGGAAATTTTGTCCGAAAACTTTGATATGAAAGATTTAGGAGAAGTCGATGTTATCCTAGGCCTCAAGATTCTTCGAAGGAAAATAGATCGATGTTGACACAGTCTCACTATATCGAAAAGATCTTAAAGCGTTTTGACAGCTTTAACTGCTTGCCTATTAGCACTCCGCTCGAAGTAGGTTCCAAATTAACTTACAACATCAGTAGAAACTTAGCCCAAAACAAGTACGCTAAGGTTATTGGTAGTCTTATGTATGCCATGACATGTACTAGGCCTGATATTTCATATGCCATAGGAAGATTAAGTAGGCATACTAGTAATTCTGAAAGGAACAATGGGATACTGTAAATTAAGTATTTAAATACTTGAAGAAAACCATGCATTATAGTTTAGAATACAACGGAGAGCCATCAATTTTAGAAGGTTATACTGATGCAAGTTGGATAACAGATCAAGAAGACTATGCATCCACGAGCGGATAAGTTTCACTATTGGTGGGGGTGTTGTATCTTGGGGGGTCAAAAATGGGTTTGTGTTGCAAGTGTTGAACGATCCTCTTCCTCATAGGCCATTAACTATCTATCCCCGAAGTCTTTATACAAAGCTGTTTAACAAACTCTACTATGGCAGTGGAATTTTTGGCATTAGCTTCATGCTGTAAAGAATCAGAATGGCTACGAGACTTGTTGATGAACATACCCATATAGCCAAAACCTATGTCTCCAATCTCTGTGCATTGTTATAGTCAAACTACACTATCAAGAGCATACAATCAATTGTATAATGGTAAGTCCAGTCATATTGGACTTTGGACTTAAGCACATACAAGTCAATCAATTGATAAATGATATGGTGATCACCGTTAGCTTCTTACGATCTAGTAAGATCTTAGCTGATCCTTTTACAAAAGGACTGCCAAAAAAACTGATTAAAAGTACCTCGCATGAGATGGGACTCAATCCCACGTACAAGTAATCACCCATGATGGAACCTTGTCTTGGCGCTTGGTTATTCCCCAAGTCTTTAGAGAAGTAAAAGTACATCATCCAAATGTGACTAGAAGTTTTGCAAATTTCATCATCCCAGGGTTAGCAAAATTTGAACCATAGTGTAAGAAAAAGGTAAATTAAAAATTCTTAATGGAATTATAACACATGTTGTGTTAGGATGTTTAAGCTACGGTAACATCGTTGATAATTTTCAGCTATCTGAATGTGGAAGTAAGGCCACTTCCTATGAGCTCAAGGGCTTGGCTCTAAAGCATTATGAGAAACCAAGAGATAGGGACTCATGGCCAGTTTCAACGAGTCGACATAAAGTGGATTGAATGAACGAGAGGAAGGATATGCGTGAAGCATTTCCGTTTAACATATAAAGGAAGATGGTTCAATGGCTTTGGCCTAACCGTTCTTATCTTAGTTAAGCTTGAGCACTTTCATTACATAAAGATTCAATGTGTAATATTCCATCTTTACTTATGCATAACACCCTGGATATTTCTGAATCGATTTAGGTCTTATGTGTCTTTTCAGAAACCTATTTCTATTTTGAAATTTGTGGGGGATTGTTGGGTAAATAGTTTCAGAAAACACAGTTTTTTAAGTTTGGGTCTTAGAATCATGGAAGAGGGTTAATCCCACACAAAATGGAATAACAAATATAACGATGTTTATAAGGATGATGTCTAACCTATGGTTACTTCCATTAGTCATTGGAAGTATGAAGGACACATAGGGTGTTGAGCACCCATCGCGTACGAGCAGGTGGTTGATGGGCGAATGTGGTGATTGATGGCGCACTTTGCACTTCGCTAGTTCGAATCACCGCGAGCCGCTTGAGAGCCGTTTGAATCTTTTTCGGAATCAACATGAATCACATGGTATGGTTAGGGTTTTGACCCATGGGTTTCCGATGACGCTTCGGTTGATATCAGGTGGGTTGTGGTCAACCATCATGACCCGTCGGGTTGTACCCGTTCACAAAAGGGTTTCGGCCATGAGATGGGACACAACCTTTGATTTGTATTATATTATACATTCACTCTCTCTAAATTTTCATCAATCATTTTTAAATCCAACAATCAAATCATTAGACATACAAATAAGCTTGTTAATTAGACATAAGAATCATTTTTCTTTATAAAATAGACTTACATTCTCACTTTCATTAAATGATTGAAATATCACTAAGTGATTTACCATCATTTAAGATGTCTCATAGATCGTTTTGATATAATGTTGCAATCTTAATATAAAAGTAACTGTTGATGCATAATATGGCGCGGACTGGATTCAAAGACTCTTCTTGGGTCGTTAGTCGTCTTCTCGAGTCCTAGTAGACCTGTCAACAAAGAGAACCCGTTAGGAGTGGACCCGAGGCCGTAGCCCCCGGGTCCACCTCCGACGGTCAAGTTAGTATGCGATGTAGCATAACCAAAAGTTGTTAGGTTTAGAGATAACCTGTCATGTATATATAAGACATGGATTGGGTTTAAGCATAGAGTGGGCCAGATCTCGCCGGCCCGACCCATTCTCGCCCACCGGACCATACGTCCACAAGCCCCAAGTTTAGTATGAGATAGCGCATGGCTATGTTATGCTAGACTTAAGTTCTGCTCATGGTCACGAGGTGAAAGTGGATCCCGCATGCCGCATCCCGGATAGTGCGCACCTTTTGTACCGCAGCGACGCAACATGGTGCGACAGAAGACGTGTCAGAGCAGGCGGCGCATTGCAGGCGCGACAAAGAGGTGCGACAAGACGTGCTTCAGAGCAGGCGGCACTACCGCGACAAAGAGGCGCGACGAAGACGTGCTTCGCGACACATCCGTCTTTACAACCGACAGAGGACGCCTCCCTGCGCAAGATGGTGCTAATATTTAAACCGTCTTTGTACCGAGCTTGCAATACCTCTTACATACGATCCGCTTCTAAATATGCTCGTGTGACGCTGCATTTTAAACAAGAGTATATATACTCGTAGCCCCCAAGTTTGATGGTGCTACTCGTGTAGAGCATTAAACTTATTTAATCTGCGAAAAACACCGAATGCAAAGATTAAAAGTATATTCCGCGAATCGCAAAGATATAAAACCTAATGAATTGAAACAATAGACAAAGACATAGCATGAATAATATATAAGAGAAGTGGTAGCGCACCCGCCGGGATGCGCATCACCTAAATAATTAATTATTATATTTTTTAATGTATAAAATAAAACTCGGATGGATGTACCGCGATCGCGACTAATAGACGCAGATGGATTTATCGTAACCGCGATAGACTCGAACGCTTGTGGATGATCGCAGATGTTTATACCATGGCCTTTGTCCGGCGCATCATGGCGATCGACTAGCATCGTGGTGTTTCGCGCGCACGCGTTCTCGCGAAGATGTCCGAACGCACGCCTAATGCGGTAGATTTATCATGACCGCGTTGTTCGAGCGCCAACAGCGTACTCAACCGTAAAACAGATTCGCGAATTAATTCGCGGCGAAAAATAAAATAGCTCGATCGTGCGGATATTTTCTTAGGTCCGATCGCGCGGACTAAAAGATAAAATAGGTCCGATCGTGCGGACTTTTCTTAGGTCCGATCGCGCGAATTAACGCACGACCTAACGCGGGTAAAAAGTGCACGCCATTAAATACAAGCAGCGTGACGTTAAATTCCCATGATGGTAAAGATATGGCCATCATTAGAGATGGTAAAGCAAGTTTTAGGATTTAGCTTTTAAAGTTATGAAACCCACGATTATTAAATACGATAGCAGTTCGTGCCATGCCAACGATGGTAAAGCAAATTAAGCCATGGTCGAATGCAAAGGTTTTAGAGTTACCGACTTTAGAAATTGATTGCCAAGAATATGAGAACACGAAACATAGTTTATTCGTGGTCCCACGGATGGCGCCAACTTGTTGATGCATAATCCGCGCGGATCGGATTCAACGACTCTCCTTGGGCCGTTAGTCGCCTTCTCGAGTCCTAGTAGACCTGTCAACAAAGAGAACTCATAGAGTGGACCCGAGGCCGTAGCCTCGGGTCCACCTCCGACGGTCAAGTTAGTATGCGATGTAGCATAACCAAAAGTTGTTAGGTTTAGAGATAACCCGTCATGTATATATATAGGACATGGATTAGGGTTTAAGATAGAGCACCAGCAGACTGACCCATTCCTGGCCCAGTCCGGACCTGTTTAGAATTATATGAATGCACCAACTTAAAGTCGATTCCAGATCTTCCTCCAAGCATTGAAAAGTTATGTGTGTTTGATTGTATAAACCTCAGTAGCCTTCCTAATAGCATCTGCCAACTCCATCAACTGACCTGTTTAGAATTATATGAATGCACCAACTTAAAGTCAATTCCAGATCTTCCTCCAAGCATTGAAAAGTTATATGTGTTTGATTGTATAAACCTCAGTAGCCTTCCTAATAGCATCTGCCAACTCCATCAACTGACCAATATACACTTTCGTGGATGCACCAACTTAAAGTCGATTCCAGATCTTCCTCCAAGCATTGAAAAGTTATATGTGTTTGATTGTATAAACCTCAGTAGCCTTCCTAATAGCATCTGCCAACTCCATCAACTGACCTATATACACTTTCGTGGATGCACCAACTTAAAGTCGATTCCAGATCTCCCTCCAAGCATTGAAACGTTATATGTGTTTGATTGTATAAACCTAGTGAATCTTCCTTCAAACTGTTCCGAGTTACAATTTCTAACGGCGCTAATATTGCGTGATTACTTAAAACTTGGAGATGAAGGTTTCACGCAAGTTACAGGACTAAGGAACCTACAATCTTTAGAAATGCAAAATTGCAATGTTTCGCAAGTATCCAGTGGAATTGGGAATTTGGCGTCATTAAGGAATCTCAACCTTTCACAAAACACATTTTCTAGTCTACCGCAGAGCTTCAGCAACCTTTCAGAACTGAGATCCCTTGAGATATATAGTTGTTCTCAATTAAAGTGGCTTCCACCTCTTCCATCGCAATTGACAGATATAGATGCAACCAACTGTAGGTCATTAGATGTGATGCCATTTGATTCAATGCAAACGCATATATTTTTCCTTCTAAAGCTTTCAAGGTAAGCAACCTCTCAATTTGATGCACATATATAGAAGCCTTTTCATGAATTATTAATTTAATGTAAATATGCTTAAATGCTATACAGGAATCACAACTCATGATCGATGAAGGATTACTCATCACTCTCTCATGGGAGGAGTTACCTGAGTGGTGTACTTATCGGAGCAGCGGAAATGTTTTATCTTTTGTGGCACCTATCCAAATTGATCATAACCAAATATGTGGTCTCATCTTATGTGCTACCAGAGACAAGGATGGTGAATATGAGGATGATGAATATGAGGAGTGGATTGTTCCAAGAATTTATAATAAAACAAAAGGAACAAGTTATCTGTTCCGTGATCGATATCCACATGAGGATGAGGATTATGAGGAGTGGGTCATGTTTTATCCACTTGATGATACAACACTTGTTGTGGAAGAGGGTGACACTGTGGAAGTTGAATTAGATGGTAGAAATAAGAGTTGTGGGTTGCGTTTGATATACGAGGATGACGTGGTAGATAAGGGATTAGTTTTAAAAGATGTCAGGGAACCTCTAATCCCAACAACAGAGATGTTTGCTGATGAAGGCAGTTTCAAAAGTTGTGGGTTGCATTTGGTATACGAGGATGATGTGGTAGATTTGGGATTAATTTTAATAGATGTTAGGATGCCCACACTCTCTCTGTTTCCATTATCATCATAGATCATGACGGGTAATAGTATTACCGAGTTAAATGATGAAGACATATGCTCGTTCCCCATCCAAAATGAAGAATACACCTATTATGACTTGTAGTACAATTTTATGATGACGAAGTTTCGAGTTGTTTGGACGTGTTTCGAATTATGAGGGTGAAGTAGAGGATTCTGGACTAGTTATAAAGAACGTTACACAAGCCACGCTGCCTGTCATCTTAGCGGAGATCATGAGTGGTAGTACCCCAAAAGTTATCACATTAAAAAGTATTCATCAGGCATATTGGAATGCCTTGCAGGTGTTTGATGAAAGTCCAATGCTAGTTGCTCGAACAGGTGGTGTTTCCTACATTTTTTTTTTATCTGCTTGGGAGATATAACAATAATTTCTTAGGCTGACGTATTTTATACGCTGGTGTAGGAGATTTTAGGAAGTGATTAATTAGACGGAAATGTTATTATTTGGGATTAACTGCTTGATCTAGTTTGATAAACTAAATGTCAAAACCAATTTTAGTCAACACCCTTGACCCTTAGATTGCGATGCAACAATGTGTATTGTTGCTGCAATGTTTTATAAACGTAGCATTATATTTCAACACTTTAAACTATTTTAACTGCAATTGTTTTGTTTTTGCCCATGTCTATGTTACTTCCGCTTGATTGCTAGCATATATGTGCATTGAGTTCTCATTTCTGTATTTAAATTCAGCTGAGTTGTGTCATGGGAAACTTTGATATATGAACTTCTGATATTTAATCAGAAGGCTACTAAAACAGTTTGTTATCGTCTCATGTAATTAATACTCAGTATGACAAAAAAGCTATCTACTTTTGTTGCACTTTCTGTAGTGCTGATGCAGGTTTGTGTTATGTAAACGCAGCAACAGCATAACTGGGTTGATTTGATTAACAGCTATAGTATTTGAGGTCTTGGATGATGAAATTTTCTAATTAGTGAGTATCATCACTGGGCTAATTTTTCCAATCTGATCTTTAATCAAAAATTGAAATCGTATTTGTCGAACTCAATTTTAGTTATCTGTCTCATGGAATTAAGGAAGTAGCTAGTACTACTTTAAAGACACTATGTCTCGCTTTATATTATTATTCAATTGAGCGCCATAGTCTGCAATCATCACAATCCACGATGTGGAGATAAAACGATTACATACTGCTATGCATTCGCTATAATCTTCAGAGATGAACAAAAAATCCATAGTTTCAATTAACCATGTGACCAGTTAGTATGCTGTTTTTGTATCGATACCTCTGCGTTGTCCCAACATACTGGAAATCTCACATGTCGTTAGTTTGATATCACTGAAACATTTTGGGTTTCTTTAGTTCAGTTAGGATTAAGCAAGACAAAGAAGCGTGATCTTGGTATTCATTTAATTGATACTATATCAGATTATAAGTGTGCATCCGTTGTCTCATAGAGCATCTAACAAAATGCCCACTAGATGTTTGGTGATAATAGTTATGGATCAACATTCACATTTGGTGAGTAAGTGCTACATGCAATTTAACGTTATGTATTGTTTGGAGTGGGTAACGGAAAATATAAAATGAAAAAATTGTTCATGGTCCTTTGCTTTTGCTTGCTCTGTTGTTGGTCTCTGTCTTTCTATAAGTTTGAGGCATAGTGGGTAACTGGGACACTCAAGTAGAGTTCGGATCTATTAAAAAGTGCGCAATTTTGCAAAGTCTAATAAGAAATATCAACTGTTGATCTGTCAAGATTACAAAATTGGGAAATCTACACATAGGTGCATGATGGTCATTCCAATAAACAACCACCATCTCAGATCCAATCTCAGATCTGATTGATAAAGTGATGGTCATTCCAACAAACAACCACCATCGCCGTCCCCATCACCGTCCCAATCATCACCGCTCATGTGTTACAAACAACCACCATTGCACCGTCACCAACACCATCTTCATCACAATCATCGTTTTCACGCCGTCAACATCACCGTCTTCACGCCGCATCATTACCGTCTCCATATCTACCGTATATAGTAACTGAATATCTGTTACTATCTTTACTAATCTTCAGATCTGTTGATAAAGTGAAGGTGGGAGTTGATCTGATAATAAAGGTAAGAGGTTGTGAAGAGTTGTGGGTAAGATATATTTTTCCGTCTATCACGTACAAAAAGGTAATAAACAAAAGGTAGAAGAAACAATGATCCAATAAAGAAAGAAAAACATTTTGAAGCAACTGCACTTATTTAAAACTAAAATAAAGACTATGATTCATAGTGTAGAAGTTTTGGGAAGTGGATATATGAAAATTGCTTTTGGGTGATGTTGATATTGATGTTGATGTATTCAAGATGGTGATGTGTAAGTTTTGGGCAGTGTTATTTCATTTTAATTAAGTGGTAGATGAAGATTTTACTTTATTTTACCCACTATTGTTCATAATTTTTTTTTTTTTTTTTTTTTTTTTTTAATAATTTTGTTCTATTACTTAAATTACTCCCTCTCGCTCATAATAATCATTCACTTTGACATTTTTACCTTTTCTTGTTCAACTTTAACCATTAATATTTTTATTTGTGTTATATAATATTTGATGAAAATTATACCAAATGAAAATACATTTAAAACCCAATCTATTCATATATTTTTCATCAAGTATCTTTATATATAATAAAAGAAAATGTTTTTGAATGTCAAAACCCCTATTCGACGCCATAATCTTACGCCATTAATACACGCTGCCTCTTTCTCGACAAGATCATCCTTCTAATAACCGATAATAATATCTCCCACACCCATGAAAAATTCACGCCCTATACTTTCAAATCTTTTATTCAAAATTCATGTTCCTCCTCAATTAGCTTATTAGTATTCAAATTATTTGTACTCTCATCATGAAACAACATTATTCGAAACTAAGGTAAATAATTTTTTGTTTATATTCGAATCTTATTAGAGTTTATTTTTATCACGATTCTTATTAGGGTTTTGTCGTGATGATTCATGTTAATTGTGAATAAGAATCAAATTGTTGTTATTTTGCATCTTAATTTTAATTTGTGTGATTATGTGTTTTTATTTGGGTGTTTATAATATAAAAAATCAAAATTTATTCGATCCGCTTAGCTTGATGAGTGGACTTTTGGTTTCATAATTTAAATGAACTCGCTTATCTAATTTTTAAGGTTAGCCGATTTTGTTAGAAACTGCTTTTTGTTTTTGTTAAAACATTGCAGTCTACCATGGTAAATAGAGGTGTATATATAAGAACTTGAATCCGAATGATTCCAAGATAATCATAGCTTTCACACGCCTAGAAGTGTTTTTATGTGTTCCGCAATCTATAGGTATGTGATTTATTATGATACAGTTTTTTTGTTGACTTTCTTAGTCAGCTACCCATTATCTTAAACAATGTATTCTATTTTTTAATGTCCACCAAGTGTTTGTAAAAATGTTTAACTCATATTTTGTTTCTTATTGGAAATTGACGTGAATCTGTTGTTGTTATCCCATGTTATTCCTTTTTCCATATGTTTAAAACTACTCACAATAGAGTCATTTTTCATATTTCATAACCTAGCCTAGCTTAAGTCATATTGGAATTGGATGTAATAGTTTGTCTGGAAATTAAATTATTGATTTAGTACTCTCGTGTTAGTTGCTATGTTAACTTCTTTATCCATCTGTACTAGGGGTGTGCATGGTTCGGTTTGGGTCGGTTTTTGGCTAAAATCGAAACCGAACCACAATGTTCGGTTTTTGTAGAAGCTAAAACCGAAACCGTACGGTTTTTGGCGGTTCGGTTTTTTCGGTTTGTTATCGGTTTTGGTTCGGTTTTTCGGTTTTTTTGGTTTCTAACCGTTAATATTTGGGTGTGGCCAAATTATACCAACAAACTTGTTTTCGTACAAAATTAGTTATTATTATTTTTTATTTTTTTTTCAATCTAAGCATAATAATGTTTATTACATAATTCTACAATTACAAATATATAAATAAGACATACACATACAAGTGAACATACACATAGAATGATCATTATTGTATACTTATTGATATATTCACACTAAACACGCGACACGACAAACACACATATAAATATAAACGTTAAGATAAATATATTATCAATTCACTCACAAAATGAATATGAATTTATAAATTTAATTTATTTAGTTATTTAATCATATTATATTAATTACATATTATTATATAATAAAACCGGTTCGGTTCGGTTCGGTTTTGCGGTTTGGTTTTGATTTAAAACCGAAACCGAACCGCATTTTTCGTTTTGAAAAGTAAAACCGAACCATCGGTTTTTAGTTTCTACGGTTTTTTCGGTTTGGTTTTTCGGTTTTTGATTCGGTTTCGGTTTTTTCGGTTTGTCTTGCTCACCCTAACTGCATCGCTTGATTCTCGGGGATTATTTGCAATGAAATTGAGACCTTATTTTGAGTTCTTGAGATGATGAATCAGAAAGCATTGTTCCAAAACAGAGTGTATTTGACATTTTTTTTATCGATTTGTTGACAGCTTACCAAAACTTAAACCGAAATGGAAAGCTTCAAGTACAAAAAGTGAATTAACATAGTACAAAATACCGCAAGTTTTCGCTTTTGGAGCTTCGTAGGCCTTGATTTGATTTTAGAAAATAAGGTTGTTAATCTAAATGAATTATATACACGAAGTAAAAGGCATTTTTTGGGAAGCACATTGCCCGATCGATTTTTGTTCCGTGCTGCTCGTATATCGTGGTCGACATACTTATGCAATCTCTTTTTGGTTCATATTCTTATAATAATACAACATAACTTATCATTGCTTGTCCGTCAGAGCCCACCTCTCAGCATTCGCTATGTACGCATTAACCTCATCAAGTTTTCGTGGAAGCATCAAGTAGTAACTTCTCTCGCTCATTAAAGGTTGCTCTTGTCAAATATTGACAAAGTTGCGCTTATCACCTTAAATGAAAAAAGGTTGCTCATTCCGTGCCGCCCATGTCAAAGGTTCACAATCAACTGATAGATGCGTATAATGAACTTATCGAGAAGGTGACTTCGAGATTGTATTCATCTCAACCGATGAAGATGAGGAATCCTATAATGGCTATTTCTCCAAGATGCCTTGGTCATTGCACCATTCTTTGATACCAAAACCGAGAGGCTCTAGATGGTTGTTTTAAGGTCACGAATACCTCATCTTGTATTCCTCGATGAAAGTGGGAAAGTTTGATCGATAGCGGGTCATGATCATTGGAGAATATGGATCACAAGGGCACCCGCTTACTCCGCAACATGTCCAAAGAGATCAAAGATATGACACCAGTGATCACCGTAATGTTAAAGATACCATTTACGACGTTGTTTCGATGCCCACAGTATACACTCATCAACTAACGCCCGCCATTCTATTTCATTTACGACGCCTTTATTTAGAAGAGTTCGAGTTTTGTGTTCATAATTTTAAATTTAATAACATGTGTAATGTTATGCCTAACATAATGTAGCTTTTTGATATTGAGAACGTGATAAAACCTCATATGTATATATTATCCGATGTATCAGGGTTGTTTGGATATTTGAATAAATGTGTTGATATTTACATATAGGCCTACTTTATTATTTTGGGCATCTATCTCAAAGAGCTTCATCATTCACATGGTTGAAATATGCTTGGCTGTGGTTTAGATACTTTTGTATGGCTAAGACTCAAGAAAAAAGATGCTCAGTAAATTCTCATTTAAACCAGAATGACACAACCTTCATTAGCAACATAGTTAGAGTACTCTAAACAAAATAACTCGTGAAAGTTCGAAAATATGCAAAACAATCGATCTTTATAACCTATTTAATTAATCTTACGTGTTTCTCTTGATCTCTCGCATGACTTGTACATGCAAACTTTCACCGCTTATGAAAAGTAATCTTCTTCCGCCTAAATCTCTAATATAGTGGTATTATTCTTACATATAGTGTCGGCCCAAGTTATCGGGTGTTAGTGGGTCCGTTGATTCAGTTTTGTTAGAGAAACTAACCCGCAACCCGACCCTATAAGGAATCGGGTTATCGTGTTCGTGGATTCGGTCACGCCATATCGGGTCGGGTCACCGGTTATTGGATTGCATGCTAATCACCTCTCGAATTTGACCTATTTGTTCATGCATATAATGATAGTAGCCATAAGTACCTAAATATGCAACACTTTACTAAATCACAGTTTACCAGTTGTTTTCATGATGCACCATATATATTACCCATCACTTAATAGTACGTAAATGTCGGCATTTAGTTGATCCGATAGTTTGATTAGCCCACCTAATTTTAAGTTTCAATGGTTTATAAGTTTACTCATAACGTTAAATAATAACCTTTTTATTGCCACACCGAAACCCGCGGGTCTATAGTCTAGTTATATTACACAAATAAAAATATTTATGGTTAAAGTTAAATAAAAAAGACTTAAAAAAGTCAAAGTGGACAATTATTATGGGACGGAGATAGTATAATGTTCATCAATAAAAAATATTATTTATTAGTGTTCATCAATAAAAAGAGATATTAATGTGTTCATCCATAAAAAATATTTGTTCATCAATAAAAAAAATTGTTCATCAATTTTCTTTAAATTCGTTCATCAGTTTTATTACAATGTTCATCAATAAAAAAACATTGTTCATCGTATACTTTGTTTGTATAATTTATTGATTAATAGAAAGTGTTCACCAATAAAAAGAGATACTAATGTGTTCATCGATAAAAAATATTTGTTCATCAATAAAAAAAGTTGTTCATCAATTTTCTTTAAAATCGCTCATCAGTTTTATGACAATGTTCATCAATAAAAAAATATTGTTCATCGTATACTTTATTCATTAATAGAAAGTATTGTTCATTAATAAAAAGTATTGTTGACCGATAATAATAGATTTTCATTTGTTCATTAATAAAAAAGTTCATTTGTTCATCAATAAAAAATATTGTTTATCAATAAAAAAAAATATAATGTTCATCCGTTTTCTAAAAAAGTTGCAATGTTCATCCGTTATGGTAACAATGTTCATCAGTTAGCGTGTTCATCGTTAAGTCTTTGTTCATCAAATTTGAGTGATTCAAATTTCCGGGTAAAGAATGGTCAAAAGCCTACAATATTCATGTTTTTAAGTTTTGTAAAATTCGGATTTTAAACTAGTCGAAATTAGAGCAGAAAATGCCAAAAATTTCAAGAAAATCAACACCCACTTAAAAAGTTAGAAAAAAAAAGTTGCGATTTATATATCAAATGGATACCAAATTAAAGAGAATCAAATTAAAAATTATGGTGAACTCGGTTTTCATAAAAGTTTATCGTTTGAAAGTTATTTACGTCGTTTTGGGTGAAATAAAAAATGTTAAAAGCACCAAATGCCGACTAACCGAATTTAATAATAAAATTAGGATTGAGTGTGACATACGACAATCAATTATGCGCTTTATAAGTTTTTAATTTTTTCACTTGCAAGAGATCCCAACCTCTGTGATATATTAATCTAAAATGAAAACATTTTCTTGTTTGATTTTAACAACTGTGCTATATTAATAAACAACTTTTCAGGAAGCCGAGTATAAAACAGAATCTCAAGGCTAAATGACAAATAATACATAGGAAGAGATATAGTGAGAAAAGAAATTGAAATGAGAATGATGAGAAGAAATATTAGCCATATATTTCAAATGGGGAGAAATATAAGGGAAATGCAGTTTAGCACCAAGAGAAAATTGCCTAATGTGCTTACCCTCTCAATGTTGTACACTTTAAAACATCTCAAACAGGCAGCCGTGTCTTTTAGTACCCTGGGTTGCCTTATACCCAAAATACTGCATACCTCTACACCTCCTCGAACCCTTCCTTTGAGTGGTTTTGTCTGAATGCATTTGAACATAACACTATCAAAGACTCACTTTCATCCAGCAACCAGGGCTCATATGTAGCATTCGGAGGGAGGTATAGTGGAATATGCCGATGCTGAGTATCTTTACCCATGAAACTCAGGAACACGTCGTAGCAAAAGATTGGTTCCATGACATTGCAAGAAAATTGGTACATCTTTTCATTTTATAAAGATGATGCCAACAATATATGAAACTGAAGAATTCAATATTATTATTTATCAGGATGCTTTTAGTTTGGAATTTTCTAGCCTTTATTTTTTAATAACGAAATCGTGTGTTAGGTGTAGTTGGTGATGTGGGGTTGGCAGTGATGAAATTTCAATGCAAACACAAGTTACAAGTAGCAATATGATAAGCATAACGTATTCAGCTAAAATGTTATTATAACTACCGGAAAGAGGTGCGAAATTTGGGTAAAAGTAGACATTTCATATCGAAATCGAAACCAGTCCAAACGTGTAATATAACAGTTACTACAGCATCTTCGACGCTGTTGTAGTTTCAAGTTAGTTGTTTTTGTGATTTACGTTGTATTTTGTGAATAACTTTTCTTGTTTTTGATTATATATGATTCATTTTATTTGTTCAGATTTCTATTTTCAGTTTGTAAAATTGCCAGTTAGGATTTTAAAAATTGAATCATGGATCCGTCTTCTTCTTCTAAGAGGCAGACAGATTCAAATTCTGATGATGAACTTGAACAACCGAATTGTAAAAGGCCAAAGTATGACGTGTTCATGAACTATTCGTCTAAAGATATTGGCAAAACCTTCATAAGCCACCTACTGAAGTCACTGAGAGTCAACGGTTTTTCAATATCTGACTACACCAACCTCCGCGTTGGTCATGATGTATGTTCCGAAGTGTTGAAAGCTATTGAGGAATCTGAGATCTTTCTTGTTGTATTCTCCCCCAACTATGCTTCTTCTAAAGAGCGCCTTGATGAGCTTGTCCATATTATGGACTGCGTTGCTCGCAAACCTGATCATCAAAGAAAAGTTCTTCCTGTATTTTTGAATGTCGAACCGTCGGATGTTAGAAATCAAGAAGGTCATCATTTCAAGGAACCACTTGAAGCTCACAAGAGCAGCACTGATCCAGAGACAATTAAGAATTGGAAGCAAGCCTTAAAAGATGTTGGTCAACGTGTTGGTCTACCCTTGCAGGATTTCAGGTTACTTGCCTTCTTCTTCTTTTTAATTATTATTTCACCCTTGTCTTTCATTACATGTAAATCATATATACTTCTACTTTTTGTAGAACTTACAGAAAAATATAACATATATGATGTATTGAATTTCCTACTTAAATTTGGCAGGGACGAGGCGGAACTAGTCTTGGCAATCGTGAACAAGCTTGGGAAGATGCTAAGTCCACAAGAAATTCATGTTACAAACCACCCTGTTGGGATAAGATCTCGGTCTGAAAAACTAATTTCAGAACTACGTTTAAATTGTGAAGATGTTTTGGTTGTCGGAGTTTTTGGATTTAGTGGGATAGGTAAAACAGCTATTGTCAAAGAAACGTACAATAAAATTGCTTCAAAATTCAAAGTTAGTTGTTTTCTTGAGGATATCCATCGCCGTTATAGTGGGAGAGGAGATTGGAAGTTTAAATTGCAAAAAGATCTTCTTTCCCAGCTAAACAAGGATGGCAAGGTTACATTTTGTCAAAGTTTTGACGGAGTTGTAAATATACAAAACTCGATAAGATGCGAAAAGACTCTGTTGGTCCTTGACGATGTTCAAGAATTCGAGCAATTGGAAGGATTGGGTATTAATTCTCTAAGGTTCTACAAAGGAAGTAGAATAATTGTGACGACAAGAGATGTAAATTCCCTTGGTGGCTTACCACACACATCCTACCATACAAGGTTGTTGAATGAACGGGAGTCTCGAAAACTCTTTATTCGGCTTATGTTTGCAAGTGACGAACCCGTCCACGCAAAGTTTGTAGAAGAAGTAGCGGATCGTGCTGGAGGGCTTCCCTGGTTCTTGAGGTTTGGAGTCGCTATTTTACACAATATGAAAGGAGACACTTGCCTGTAGCTTACTGAAGGCTCTAAAACAAATTCTTTCATGGTGATGTTCAGAAGCAGCTTCAGATGAGCTATGATTCACTTAGTGTCAGAGAGTAGAATTTATTTCTGGACATTGCTTGTTTCTTTGACTGTTGGGATGAGGGTTTAGTTGTCTAAAGTATTAAACGATGAAGAATCGGCATTATTCCCAGATATTGAAATTCAACATCTAGCTCATAAATTTCTAGTTAAAGAAATGGGTCAATATAGTCAATACGTGTTGATGCCTCATGTAATTAAGGAAATGGCCCTCGAAGTGGTCCGTCAAGAACATCCTGAGGATCCTGGACAGCGTACTAGAGTGATGGGTCACAGGGACGTTGTTCGCGTATTCAGAGAATGTTCGGTACATATCTCTGAGTTTATGATATAATATATCATTTCATTTCAACACCTACATAGTTTATTGATACTTATTATAGCTCTCTCCATTATTAATTACTAGGGAACAGATACAGTTAGAAGCATTCGATGGGACTACAGTGGCCCGATGGAAGAGGAGGCAACTGTTCATTTGGAGGCCTTTAGAAAGATGAGTGGTCTAAGATTCATTCAGTTTCTTAATTCTAAGCTACAATGGTCGTCTTCTTCAAATGATGACATGTCTTGTTTCTCTCTCAAACATTTGAAATACTTGGAATGGCATGATTTCCCTTGCAAAAGTCTTGACAACTTTGATATGGGAAACGTGGTGGTTATTAAATTGTGGAATAGCAAATTCGAAAAACTTTGGGAAGGAGTCAAGGTATGATCATTTTCATTTCTCATATCGTTATTTGATTTGTGTTATATGTTGATAAATTGATAGATAATACTTCACTATTTGCAGTGAAAACAAGCTGCTGCTTTTCTTGCTTTATTGACTTGACTAGTAGCCTTTAAGTAGGCAAGACTTTAGATCCGAAATAAGTAACTTAGGCTAAAAAGACTAATTTGACATACTCAAACTAGAAAACAGGAGTAGCCGTGCGCAAATCGGGTTTTGGGCTAACCGTTCGGTTAGTAACCGACCCGGTTTTTGGTCAATCCCGTTTGACCGGTTATTGCCAAAACCCGGTTTTGGCTAACCGGTTCGGTTAGTTACCGACCCGGTTACCCAACCGTTCGTTCCTAACCGTTACTAACCGCTCGAACTACTAGAACTACTAACCGTTACTAACCGGGTTATTCTAATAACCGAACCGGTTATGGTCAATAACCGTGTTGACCGTTTCGGTTTTGGTTTTTTAGGGTTCGGCTTTTTCCCCACGGCTAAACAGAGTACAGACCCATAACATCTAGAATATCTCTAGACTTATTCTCGCCTAACTTATACATCTTAGAACATTAAAACCCCTTGGGTATGATGTATTATTCGAGCACAATATACAGATAATGCAAGAGACATAATGGAGACCCTAACGGACCCTAAAACCACAAACGGGTTTGGCCGGTCTATCATCTAATACTCGCAACCGAGCGAAAAATCGTGAAAGCTCGGACTAGAGTAGTAAACTAGAAAAGAAAAGAAAAACAAAACATTAACGTAATAAAAGAATAACTTTAGTCGACTCGCAACAAAACCGTATAAACGGTCGACTTTAGTCGACTGATACCAACAGTCGTCTAAGTCGACTGGTAACAAAACTATACCAATGGTCAACTTTAGAAACTGGTACCAACGGTCAACTTTAGTCGACCGGTAACAAAGTCGTACGAACAATCGACTAACAATAAAACAACTATAATGTTTTTTCTAAACAATAAAACAAATCTTCTTGTAGCAAGCGTAATCTTCAAAGTCTTCATCATGCATAAATAATCGGAGATTGGATATTAGGGTTTAGGAGATGTTTTAAGAAGATAGGTAGTTGTGACGGGTGGTACAAAAGTGACGGCTTGATGACCGAGTAGGTCTCAAGATCATACCGCCATGATACCATGTTAAAACATTAAAAGCCCGTGGTATGATGTATTATTCCAAGACAATATATAGAGAATGCATGTGACATAATGGAAACCTTAAAGGGCCCTAAAACCACAAACGGGCTTGGGCCGTCTATCATCTAATAATATAGTCAAAGATGAAATAATTCAATAACTCTAATACTCTCCCTGTATTCGAACTTGGTGACACCCAATCGAGAACAGAACTCTTCATACTTTTTTTTCTAAGCTTTTGGTCATCACATCTGCCATTTGCTCTTTGTTGGTTGTATATCAGCTCCCAACACGGTAAGATCATCAATAGAAAACAAATAACAATGAATGGTTACCGGATATCACTTGCAATCGTGTTATCACTTTTCAAAGTAAACTATTCGAACCTAATATTTGTGTATCACAAATATCTACTTGGGATAAGACCAAATGTGTGTTAGTGATTTAGGCACAAATCAATAACCTTTTCAAATCTAAGTGTTATATGTTTTTCTGTCTCACTTCATGCAGTTGTGTTGATCTCTATTTATAGTAGTGATTACTCAAACCTAGTCAATGGGTTCATGAGTGATAACGGCCCTTTAATCACCACATAATTAGCCTCCATAATTGTAGGTATTAGTGGTTACACGACCAATTAAACATGGTCATTAATGCAGTTATACCACTTGAATATGTCAAAGCCGTTACAAGTCAAGTGTGAATTCAGTCTAGCCCTGATAAAATTACTCCCTGAGTATGCTCAGTCAGAGGTTCACTGAAAGGATGAACCCGCTGATGACTTGATGAGACAACACCCTATATCTCTGAATGAGATGACTCCCTGATGAACATCAGCCTGATGGATCCATCAGAGTGTCACTCACTGATGAGCAGACCCTCTGAAACCATCAGCAATATGTATTCCACTTTACCACTACCTGAGTCGTGGTGATCAGGGAACTCATGGGTGTACACCTGCACTCCAAACCCATTATCAAGTATGATCAGAATCCTCAAGTGTACTAAATTTTCCAACACTCTTCAGTTCTGCAGTGTTAAAGCTGAATTTCTCCTTTAACTATTAGTTCTCTTATAAAGTGATGCTTTATTTACATGTGTTTTGTTCGGTTGTGATAACTGGGTTTCATGCAAGCATGACAACAGATTGGCTATCACACATAATCTCAGTAGCTCTTAATTGATCTTCACCCAAATCACATAAAATTCTTTTCAACCAAATTGCTTGGCATGTTGTTGCTGCTGCTGCTGTAACCACTACATATTCTGCCTCAGTAGATGAAAGAGATGTTGTATCTTATTTATTCGAGCTCCATGAAACCACAACTGAACCAAGAACGAAACAGCTACCTGATGTACTTCATCTATCTTTGATTGATCTTGCCCAATTGCTATCACTAAATCCTTTTAAACAAAAAATCATTTGTCTTTCTAAACCAAATTCTATACTCGATTGTGCTTGCTAAATATCGAAGTATCCTTTTAGCTGTATCGAAATGATGTATTGATGGCTTAGGCATAAAACGAGATATCATCCCGACTGAGAAAGCAATATCTAGAAGAGAATGAGTTAAATAAATTAGATGTCCAACCAAACTTCTATGTAATGTTGCATCTACCATTCGTGAGTTATCATATGATCTGAATTGCTTATTAATGTTCATCGGAGTTGCTGTCACTTTGCAAATCAGCAATGTCAAACTTCTTTAAAGTATCTTCAACATATTTCTTTTGAGACATGAAGATTACTCTATCAATTTGAGTAATTTCCAAGCCCAAAAAATACTCCAACTCACCCAAATCCGTCATATCAAACACGCATGCTTTTCATGGAATGCTTGAACTCGGATATGAGATCAAATGAAGCCCTGTATAAATCATGTCATCGACATAAAGACTTATGATTAGAAAACCATGAGTACCTTGTTTCTTCACATAAAGTGTTGGATCGTGTTGACATCTTTCGAACCCATTTTCAATGAAAAAATTATCGATTTTGCTATACCAGGCTAGAGGTGCCTGCTTCAACCCATATAGAGCTTTCCTTAAACGATAGACCTTGTTTTCTTCTTTCAAGTTTTCGAAACAAGGTGGTTGGCGTACATACACTTTTTCTGTAAGAGGGAATGGATATGAACCAAATGTTTATTTGATTGATTGATTCATTATGTCTCATGCATCGTATATATAAATACATGATTACGAATCGTTCGATTCGGGCTTGAGCTGTTATAATAATACTACATATGATGGGCTAACATTTCCCATTGATCCGAAAGCGCGAAATCGCGAAAGCTCTGGATCGAGATTAAAAGCTAATTAACAAAATAAAACTAATAAATAATAGTTGATGAAGATATTCGACAGCAAGCGGAAGCACATCTTCAGCAGGAAACAAACCGGATAAACCAAAGTATCCGTACCAAACAGGATAAACCAAAGTATCCTGACCAAATGGGATAAACCAAAGTATCCCTTACCAAAGAGGATAAACCAAAGTATCCTGACCAAATGGGATAACCCAAAGTATCCCTACAACTAAAAATAAAAATAAAAAATACAACTAAAATTTATCCACTAACATCAAAAGAAAAGATGAGAAAACGAAAGTTGGTTCTAAAACTTAAACCTCCAAAGAACCTTCCGAACAAACGGGCGTGCTTTTCCTTAGAAAACATAAAGATCACCGATATTATTATTTTATTATTTATTTATTTATTTATTTATTTATTTATTTATTTATTATTATTATTATTATTATTTAATTATAAAACATCACTTTATTAAAAACTTAAAGAATTTACAAGAAATTAGTGGGAAGCCAGAAACCAACTGGCCCCCACCCTCTAAGAATAGCATTTGGTCGTGATACTTTGGAAGAAGATGGTTATTATTATTATTATTATTATTATTATTATTATTATTATTATTATTATTATTATTATTATTATTATTATTATTATTATTATTATTATTATTATTATTATTATTATTATTTTGAGCTTAACCTTTTATTAAAACTCATAGAATTACAAAAATTAGTGGGAAGCCGAGAAACCAACTGACCCCCACACCTCTAGAATGGCAAAACCAATCCTATTAAAAGCTTCAAAAACCTCATATCCTTATAACTCCAATTCAAGTGACCCACTAACTAGTTTATGATTTTCATCAACCAATGAAAGTTAGGAAGAAAATCAAAACCAACTTACTTTAATAAATAGAATTGTGATCACGTGATCAAGCAATTTAACCCGCTAGCAGTAAGTCAGTAACCGATGGCATCCAAGATTGAATTAACAATCCTACTGACCCAGTATACTTAATGCACCAATTAAAAACCACCCTTCTTTATTTGTTTCCGATCAAAAAATAAGCAACCAAGTATTCTTAGATGCAAGAAGATGACGACAATGAAGGATCTCAAAGACCAAACGACTTTGGAACGATTTTTGTAAGGATAAAGTATATACGATAGAGATAAGTAAATACGTGCTCCGCACCGCCGGCCGAAAAAATTAAAGTGGCGACTGTTTTAGGGTTTAGGATCGTTTAGTTTAATGGTCTGATACCATGTAAGAGGGAAAGGATATGAACCGAATGTTTATTTGATTGATTGATTCATTATGTCTCATACATCGTACACATAAATACATGATTACTGATCGTTCGATTCGGGCTTGAGCCGTTATAATAATGTTGAAATAAAGCAAGCCTACAATGTTGGACTAACTTTGGTAGGTTGTTGAATATAATTGGTACAGTTGAAGGATATGGACGGTAGCCTACAATTTGGAGGGTAGAATAGTTGAGCTACATTACATTGTTCAATCTCATGCTACTTAGTTTCACATTATTGTCTAGCCTACAATGTTTACCTATAAAAGGCAATGATACATGCCTTCATTCCGGATCCCATTCACCAAGTAAAAGTGTCCCTGTGTAAGGTTTTAGAGAGTTTGTAATATTTCCTAATTACAAAAGATTACTCTAATCTTTGTAATTAGAGAAAAGGTGTAACTCCCAATTTCCATTATAGTGAAACGTAACTTTCCTTGCCCATGGTTTTACCCTATTAGGGTTTTCCACGTAATATCCGTATGTCATCTTTTATTAGTATTTTTTATTTTAGTTGCTGTTTGCTTCAATCCGTGTCGCTTTTCTCAACAAGTGGTATCGTAGTCAAGGTCAGTCGGTGTATAATTATTTATCGTATGCTCGTGGTTGCCACTAATAAGTAGACTCCCACATCAAAAGATAAATAAGATTATATGCACTCAAAAGGTGTCCATATTATTTTCCACAAATAGTAGTTTTGTCGAAGAAGATTGCGAGTGTAGCTATGGCAACGAAATTTGAAATTGAAAAGTTCAATGGGAATAATTTCTCGCTGTGGAAATTAAAGATGAAGGCTATCCTTAGAAAAGATAAATGTTTGGCGGCCATTGGTGAAAGGCCACCGAGGTCACTTATGATAGTAAATGGGACGAGATGGATGGAAATTTATTTCAAATCTTCATCTTGCGTTAGCAAATGGGTTTTGTCACATAGAGGAAAAGACGATCGCAAGGATATCTAGGATCATCTTGCACGACCAGACGAGGCAAGATCGCCCCACAACAAAATTTTCCTTAAGAGGAAACTTTATGCTCTTCGATGGCGGAATCTACTTCGTGACGTGAGCACGTTAATCCGAATACTCTATTTTCTCACCACCTCTTTTAAGTTGTAAAATAGAACCACAGAACGCGGTCGAATTCTACTCAAAGTTTACCCGACCCATATGACCAACTTATAATCAACCCAACCAAGAACGCTCTTTCCGACTATCTAGTCTTCGATGATGTTGCACCGCTATTCGGAGGAAGAAAACAGCGAATAACAGGGAGGATGTAATCAAGACAGTGGAGGCTTTGGTGGTGACGAGAGGAAGGTCAATGGAACGCGGCCCTAGTGGGAGTCACAATCATGGTAAATCTAGAGCAGAAAGAAGAAGAACTTTAAATGCTACAAATGTGGCAAGCCGTGTCACTTTAAGAAAGATTTTCGGGTTTAAGTACCTCTAATCCTTAGGAAATGTCGCTAGCACTTCGTAAGATGGTAACGCCCTGTGTTGTGAAGCGCAAGTTGTAAAATGAAGGCGTGAAGAGATTTGTAGATGTATGGTTGTTCGACACGGAGCTACTTTTCATATGACCGCAAGAAGAGAATGGTTTCATCAATATAAACCTATCTCTCGAGGCGGATCCGTGTACAGCTGTAATGATCATGAACTAAAGATCATTGAATTGGAAATATCATGGTGAAGGTGCATGATGGTACAATTTATACTATTCGGGATGTGCGCCACGTTAGGGCCTGAAAAGAATCTATTGTCTTTAGATAATTGGATGATCTCGTTGTAAGGTTGAAATACAAAACAAGATCATGAAAATTATAAAAGCATTTGTACTTATGAAAGGAGAAAAGGTGGTCGTGAACTTATACCAACCTAAGGGAGAGATAATGGAGGAGGCGGAAGATCTATTTCTTCACATAGTCCAAGTCATAGAGTTGCATAGAATATGGCATCACAAGCTTGACATATGTTGGAACAAGGAATGAAGATTCTTGTTAAAAGGAAGCACTTCCTCGGCCTCACAAAGGTTTCTTTACCTTCTCGTGAGAATTGTATTATTAAAGCAAGCAACATCGCCTAAAATTCAAGACATCGAATTCTGAAGTGTTTACGCTCTAGATTTGGTTCACTCGATGCGCGGCAAGCACTCGCTCAACCCCTCGGGAGGAGCAAGGTATTTTGTATCTTTCATTGATGACTATTCCAGAGATGTTGGGTGTACCCAATCAAGAAGAAGTCGATCTGTTTGAAGTTTTCAAGGTTTATAAAGCGGTGGAACTTGATTCCGAAATAAGATCAAGTGCTTGAGGACGTATAATGGAGGCTTAATATATTGTGTGATGAAATTGATACTTTTTGCGTGAAAGAAGAATCAAAAGGCGCTCACGACATCATACACTCCTCCACGTAATGGAGTGGCGAGAGGATGAACACAACCTTGTTAGAAAGAGCAAGAGCAATGTTGGCAAATCGCAAGCTTGGAAAAATTGTTTCGGGAAGGAAGCCAATACCATCATGTTATGTGATAAATCGGTCACCTTCAATCGCAGCTGAGTTGAAGACACCGATGGAGATGTGGACAGAAACCAACCAACTATTCTGCACCTTCATATATTCGGTAGTCTTGTGAACTCGATGTACAATACCCAAGAAACTACGTGTCGGATCCAAAATCCGTAAAATGTTTGTTCTTGGGCGTATGCGACTTTGATTAAAGGGTATCGGTTGGGACCCCACCGCCCACAAAGTAGTCGTCACAGAGACGTTGTCTTTATGGAAGACAAAATTCAAGAGAATGAAGAAGGTGATAACACTACAATAGAAACTACATCAATACAGATGGAAAAGCAAATTCAATGAGTGATTATTCCAAGCCGCATCACAAGACGAGGTGAATGAGACAACCCAGTCTCGAGCTCCAATGAATCGTACTCTTAATCGTGAAAGAAAACGTCCTGTGGCACTTTGATTATGTTATGGAGAGAAACGTTGCATACCGCCTTCTTACAGAGGAAGGAGAGCCATCAACTCTTCAAGAAGCATCAATAATTCAGATGGCCATTCGATGGCAAAGAATACAAGAAGATATTGAAGCTCTTCATAAGAATAAAACATGGAACTGATGCCACTACCAGAAGGTAGAAACCCATTGGAAACAAATGGGTGTACAAGATCAAAAGGAACTGTGATGACCAAAGTGGAGAGGTATCGCAAGATTGGTAGTCAAAGGATATGCTCGTAAAGAGGGTGTCGACTTTAGCTAAATATTTTCCCCGTGGTTCAAATGACAATTGTTCGAGTGGTTCTCGCAATGTGTGCTACGATGATTTACATCTAGAGCAAATAGATGTGAAAACAAAGATTTCTTCATGGAAATCTTGAGGAAGAAATTTACATGCTCCAACCGTAAGGTTTTAAACAAAAAGGAAAATAGAACTTGGTTTGCAGTGTTAAACAAATCTCAGATGGTTTAAAGCAGGGCCGCGGTGTTGGTACAAGAGATTTGATTCTTTCATCATTAGCCTTGGATATAACGATCACACGCATACCCTTGTGCATATTTCAAGAGGTTTGGAGACATGTTTATATGGTGCCGATCCTCATGTGGCTGTACATTGCACATGCAGGGGAGTAGTGAGTCGGTACATGGCGTAACTCGTAGAGAGCATTGGGAAGTCGTGGAGGATCCTTAGATATATTAAAAGAACCTCGATGTTGCATTATGTTATGGGAATCGGGTTTAATCGTCAAGGGCTATGTTGATTCTCGACATGAAGCGAAGTAAATCAACCACCGGTATGTGTTTACATTTTTGGTGGAGCAAGAAGATGGGTTTCAAAACTGCAGCCGGCCAGGCTATGTCAACAACCGGCAGAACGCGTTACCGCCAAGCCAAAGAAAGAAGCAGATGGTTGAAGATGTTGTTGGAGGAGCTCGGCACACACAAGAGAAAATTACTCTATTTTGTGATAACCGAGTGCCTTGTATCTTGCAAGGAATCCAACATTTCATTCAAAGACAAAGCATATACGAGTTCAAGATCACTGCTCGTGAGAAAGTGGAAGAAGGAACCGTGGATATGCGTAAAATTCATACCGATGATAACGCATGGATTATCCGACGAAAGCAATCAACCGTGACAAGTTTATATGGTGCCGATCCTCATGTGGCCCAGCGTAAACGTAAGCAACATGAAAGTGCAAGGAAGTATAAAGGTGTGAAGATCGATTTAGCTTCAATCGGATCTTTAAGTGGGAGATTGTTGAAATAAAGCAAGCCTACAATGTTGGACTAACTTTGGTAGGTTGTTGAATATAATTTGTACAAATGAAGGATATGGACGGTAGCCTACAATTTGAGGGTAGAATAGTTGAGCTACATTACATTGTTGAATCTCATGCTACCCGCTTCACATTATTGTATAGCCTATAATGTTTGCCTATAAAAGGCAATGATACATGCCTTCATTCGGATCCCATTCACCAAGTAAAAGTGTCCTCTAAAGTGTGAGGTTTTAGAGAGTTGTTCCTAATTACAAAAGATTACTCTAATCTTTGTAATTAGAGAAAAAGTGTAACTCCTAATTTCCATTATAGTGAAACGTATCTTTCCTTGCCCGTGGTTTTTACCCTATTGGGGTTTTCCACGTTATATCCGTGTGTCATCTTTTATTACATTTCTTATTTTAGTTGTGGGTTTGCTTCAATCCGGTGTCACTTTTCTCAACAAATAATACTACATATGATGGGCTAACACTTCTTAATCACCGTTCAAGAAAGCGGATTTCACATCAAACTGAAATACTTTCCATTGTTTATGTGCTGCAAGTGCAAGAATAAGTCTAACCGTCTCAAAACATGCAACCGGAGCAAACGTTTCCTCAAATGCCTTGTTGCTGCAAGAAGCCACGTGCCACTAATTTGGCCTTATACTTCTGGATACTACCATATGGAAAAACTCGGGTTTTAAAAAGAGAAAATTTCTTAAACGAACTATTTCTACTGTTACTTTACATATATAAACCTCGCATATACATTTTTCTAAAATGAACTTTTCAATATTATACGTTAGATTCCTACCGTACATGTGTATAAGGAAAACCTGGTCGTGGGCGAGGCGAGAACGTAGGCGAGAGGTAGTTCTGGGCGTGGGCGTGGGCGTGGGCATGGGCGTGGGCCTGGGCGAGAGACTAGCCAGTAACATGTTTAGGCGAAGAAAGGTGAGCTAGGCGTGGGCGTGAAGGTGAGCTAGGCGTGGGCGTGGGCGTGAAGGTGAGCTAGGCGAGGGCCTGGGCGTGGGCCTAGGCGTGTGTCTGGCGAGGGTTCGAGTAGCAGCAATGCCCCTGACCGTGGCCCTGATGAAAACCCATCATCTGAGAAAACCCTTCTTCAAAAGGATGATGATGAGGAGCAAGCGCCAAAGCGCCATGAAAGTGATGATGGTGGGTTTTATCTTTGTTTGTTGGTTGATCGATTCCTATATTGCATAAAGTGACTAAACACATGATGAATTGATGAGGACTAGTAGTGTTTGGTAGTTTGTGTTTTGTTTCATGTGAGAGATGATGGTTGAAAGGGAGAAAATTAAAGAGAGATAGAAGATAAGTGATGTGGAAGGTTAATGGAAGAATAAAAGCAATATATTAAAGAAAAGAAAGTATTGTCAGATTTTAAGTGGCGTGAATGCCTAGGTGCATGCAGGGCCGGTTGTGAGCAAGGGCAAGCTGGGCCGCTGCCCAGGGCCCATAATGTTTAAGGGGCACCAAATTTTCTTAAGTCCAATATACATATATATATCACAACCAAATACTCAAATAGTATGGCCATGTATGTAGTTTTTAGGCTTTTTTACAGCCCAATATATTGTTGAGTCATTGATTTTTTGACGTGTAAAGTGCAAACCACTAAACCAGTAATCATTTAATTACTTACTGCTTAATTAAGATAAGAAACCAATTTTAATTATCAATAAATTGTCTTGTGTTGTTTTGAGGCGTTTGAGTATTAAACTTAGTTGTGAATTGGGATATAAAATTAGTTAACAATTGGATGTAAATGTTTATCTAGTTGAATCATATTTACTTTTGTCGTAAGTTTTGTTCTAAAAACAATTATTATGAGGAGATAATCAAGAGCTTTGCTTACAAAATCATCAATGAATGAAACTATTTAATCAATAACATGTGTGTTGTATTTTCTTAAGTATATTTATAACAATTTTTATAAACAAAAAATTTGCATGTTTGAAGGGCCTAATTCTTAAGTTTTGCCCAGGGCATCTGAAATCCACGGGACGGCCCTGGGTGCATGTGGGCATGGTTCATTTTGGTAAATGAGTTTAATATGGTTCATTCTTGTATATTGGGATGAGTGTTAGTTCATTTTGGTAATTACCTTAAAATAATCTATGTTAAACTTACTACATTTATAACTTCAGGAAAATCTACAAGTTTCCATGTTCTGTTGCGTTGTAGGGACAACAATTCATGTTCCATTGCATCTCTCCATTCTTTCTTTTCCATAGCATCTTTGACTGTAACCGGATCTCCTGCAACAGAACCAAGGGATGCTTTACCTCGCCCCCAACTTCTGACCGTCGTCGAGGAACTTTACTGCGTTCACTTCTACGTAGTTGAGTGGTTTCTACCGGAATAAGTTCATCGGAAAAGGACTCCTCAAGTGAGCTAGAAGACGAACTTGTTTTAGATGGTGTTGTATCACTTGAACTTGTTTTTAAACAATTACTGCAGGTTAATTTCTATTTTTACGTTAAAAAGGTAATAAGTATATAAATCATCTAAACTTGATAATGATAAAAAATAGCAAAAATATAATTCAAAAGGCTAAAAAGATTGGTGTAATAAATAATGATACAGTTATACCCATCACGCATTACTATTCCTCGCATAAAATTAACTGTAGAGTGTAGTAAACAAATTGAAAAAAATAAAATAAAAAAATCACTCTTACGCTAGCATTGGTATAATTTATTTTTGGATTTTGCTAATGATTCAAATCTATGGTTAAGAGAATGTTCTTTACTACAATTGGTCGTAATATATTAGGTTATCCAATAACAATTGGGCGTTAGTTGTGTTTCCACATTTTCAGGAATTATATCCCTATTTGTATGATTGTCTTCCAATCATAATCAGCCTCGTGTGATTATGTAATTAACATCAGTCTTTTAATTATAACTCTAGGGTTGTTAGTACCAAAACCTTTTAGTTTTTAGTGCATACATTATAAGGTCAAGTAACACTTTTACTTGATAGTGTGCCCATAAAAAAAGAGTCCCAAATCCCAAGGGTTGTAGGGATTTATGAAACAAAAAGGCGAATGTTTTCAACACTTATCTAGTGAGTAATCTAAAGATTTTGAATATAATATTAAGGCTTCTTTCATCCTAGAAAGTTTCTTACAGTTAACCCAACAACCAGCAATTAATTGGGCTTAATGAAATTTTTGTGTTTCCAGGATCTCAAGAAGCTAAAGATTCTTGATCTAAGTTATTCAAATTTGCTAACCGAGACTGCCGATTTCTGTGGACTCACAAATCTCGAGGAGCTGAACTTGAGTGGTTGCCGAAACTTAATAGAGTTGCATAGCTCTATTGATTGCCTTTCTAAGCTTGTTATCTTGATTTTACGTCGATGTACACAGTTAAAGAGGTTCCCTTGGGAAATAATAGGCAAGTTATTGTCTCTGCAAAAACTAACACTCAGTTACTGTCCCAACATTGGAATAGAGCGTAATCATGAGGTTATTGATCCTTTAATGTTCTCTTCAGAGGATAGTTGCATAACTGAACTAATGCTTGATGGATGCAACATACTGAAAATATCAAGTGAGATTGGGAGCCTAAAATCACTAAAATACTTGGACTTAAGTGGAAACGGGTTTGTTAGCCTTCCAAATAGCCTTGACCAACTCCATAAACTGAAGATATTAGAATTATCATATTGTGACAACATATGTTCAATTCCAGATCTTCCAATGAACGTTCAATCTGTTAGAGCATGTTATTGTGCAAGCCTGGTGAATCTTCCTTTGAACATGTCTGACTTAATATTTTTTAGAGAACTTCATCTGGATGGTTGCTCCAAACTTGGATCTGAAGACCCTGAATGTCTCATGAAGATTACCGAATCAACAGAGCTATTCGAATTAAGAATGAAAAATTGCAATGTGTCACAAGTACCCACAGAAATTGGGGATTTGTGTTCGTTACAGAAGTTAGACCTTTCAGGAAACACATTTTCTAGCTTTCCAGACAGCTTCAGCAACCTTTCAGAACTGTCCGAGCTTAAGATAAATGATTGTGCTAGATTACAGTTTCTTCCACTGCTTCCATCGAACTTGGATGTGATAGAAGGGTATCAGTGTTGTTCATTAGATATGATGACATTTGATGCAAAGAAAATGGCTTACACTTTTCGTACTAAAGTGTCTGAGGTACGCATTCACTTCCTAGCAGATTTCATACTGAAGTGGTGTTTTCAAGTATTATATGAGCACTACTTGTAATACATGTTTGAATGGTACAGGAATCATCGCCCTTCACTGAACGATTGCAGATCTATCTCTCAGGGAAAGATGTTCCTGACTGGTGCAGTTATCAATGTAATGGTCCTATGTTATCTTTTATGGCACCTGTGCTGGACAAGAAAATATGTGGAATGATCTTATGTGTAACCACACAAATAAATGAGAAGTACTCATGGTTGTACACTATTCCGAAAATGTTTAATAAAACCAAAAGAACAAGTCATGACCTCAGAAGAATAGAGTTTGAAAAGAGTTCCACGTGTGTCATGTTTTATCCACTTGATGCTACAACACTTGTGGTGGAGCCTGGTGACAATCTCGTACTTGAAACTCTTGAAGATATTTCTCTAGCATCGGATTCCTATTGTGGCTTAAGTTTCATATATGAGGGAGATGTGGTGGATTCTAATTTAGTTATTCCCCTGTCCCATTCAAGTTGACTACGTACTACTCGTAATACGAAGTCATGATATCACTACCACATTTACCACTTTCCCCATCGCTGTTTTCCCCGGCGACAATTGTCGCTGGGGAATCTTCACTAAACGACAAAAATATATCCCACGTGGCACGAAGTCTCGTAGAAAAGTCAAGATTATTAACTCTCATTTTTCGACGACATGTCGGGATTCAACGCTAATATTTTGACCGAAATTTTCATTGTAAACGTGGCGCAAATTTTCCGCTACTTTTCCCGGCGACATGTCGCCGGGATTATTTTGTTTATTAAAAATACGTAATTAGTGTTAATATATCTTAACGTGGCGTAAAACCTTTTCGGCGACATGTCGCGTCGATTCTATTGTTTATTAAAAATTCATAATTTTGCATGCCATATTTAATTGGATCAAGAAGCCAAACGATGCATAGTTGAATGTGTTTTATAAATCTATGATTCACCAAAGTTACTCTCCCAATATTTTTCTTAAATTGGGATGAAATGGAGTGATAAAATCGTATTCTTTTAAAGTCGTTAACAACATAAACTAATTAAATTGAACGTCTAATGTGTAACCATAACATACCGACTCATTCGTTGAACGTCCAATGTGTAACCATAACATATCGACTCATCCGTTGAACGCCTAATGTGTAACCATAACATACCGACTCATTCGTTGAACGCCTAATGCCTAAGCATAACATACCGACTCGAATGTTGAACGCCCAATGTGTAACCCTAACATACGGACTCATCCGCTGAACGCCTAATGTGTAACCATAACATACGGACTCATCCGTTGAACGCCTAATGTGTAACCCTAACATACGGACTCATCCGTTGAACGCCTAATGTAACCATAACATACCGACTCATCCGTTGAACGCCTAATGTGTAACCATAACATACCGACTCATTCGCTGAACGTCCAATGTGTAACCATAACATATCGACTCATCCGTTGAACGCCTAATGTGTAACCATAACATACCGACTCATTCGCTGAACGCCTAATGTGTAACCCTAACATACGGACTCGAATGTTGAACGCCTAATGTGTAACCCTAACATACGGACTCATCCGTTGAACGCCTAATGTGTAACCATAACATACCGACTCGAATGTTGAACGTCTAATGTGTAACCCTAACATACGGACTCATCCGTTGAACGCCTAATGTGTAACCCTAACATACCGACTCATCCGTTGAACGCCTAATGTGTAACCATAACATACCGACTCATCCGCTGAACGCCTAATGTGTAACCATAACATACCGACTCATTCGCTGAACGTCCAACGTGTAACCATAACATATCGACTCATCCGTTGAACGCCTAATGTGTAACCATAACATACCGACTCATTCGTTGAACGCCTAATGTGTAACCCTAACATACGGACTCATCCGCTGAACGCCTAATGTGTAACCATAACATACCGACTCATCCGCTGAACGCCTAATGTGTAACCATAACATACCGACTCATTCGTTGAACGTCCAATGTGTAACCATAACATATCGACTCATCCGTTGAACGCCTAATGTGTAACCATAACATACCGACTCATTCGTTGAACGTCCAATGTGTAACCATAACATATCGACTCATCCGCTGAACGCCTAATGTGTAACCATAACATACCGACTCATTCGTTGAACGTCCAATGTGTAACCATAACATATCGACTCATCCGTTGAACGCCTAATGTGTAACCATAACATACCGACTCATCGCTGAAACGCCTAATGTGTAACCCTAACATACCGACTCATTCGTTGAACGTCCAATGTGTAACCATAACATATCGACTCATCCGCTGAACGCCTAATGTGTAACCATAACATACCGACTCATTCGTTGAACGTCTAATGTGTAACCCTAACATACGGACTCATCCGTTGAACGCCTAATGTGTAACCATAACATACCGACTCATCCGCTGAACGCCTAATGTGTAACCATAACATACCGACTCATTCGTTGAACGTCCAATGTGTAACCATAACATATCGACTCATCCGCTGAACGCCTAATGTGTAACCATAACATACCGACTCATTCGCTGAACGCCTAATGTGTAACCCTAACATACGGACTCGAATGTTGAACGTCTAATGTAACCCTAACATACGGACTCATCCGCTGAACGCCTAATGTGTAACCATAACATACCGACTCAAATGTTGAACGCCTAATGTAACCCTAACATACGGACTCATCCGTAACATACCGACTCAACGCCTAATGTGTAACCCTAATAACATACCGACTCATCCGTTGAACGCCTAATGTGTAACCATAACATACCGACTCATCATCCGTTGAACGCCTAATGTGTAACCATAACATACCGACTCATTCGTTGAACGTCCAATGTGTAACCATAACATATCGACTCATCCGCTTGAACGCCTAATGTGTAACCATAACATACCGACTCATTCGCTGAACGTCTAACCCTAACATACGGACTCATCCGTAACCGCCTAATGTGTAACCATACGGACTCATCCGTTGAACGCCTAATGTGTAACCATAACATACCGACTCATTCGTTGAACGTCCAATGTGTAACCATAACATATCGACTCATCCGTGAACGCCTAATGTAACCATAACATACCGACATTCGCTGAACGTTAATGTAACGTCAACATACGGACTCGTGTTGACGCCTAATGTGTAACCCTAACATACGGACTCATCCGTTGAACGCCTAATGTGTAACCATACCGACATACCCTAACATACGGACTCATCCGTTGAACGCCTGTGTAACCCAACATACCGTCATCCGCTGAAATGTGTAACCATAACACTCATCCGTTGATCTAATGTGTAACCATAACATCCGACTCATTCGAATCCATAACATATCGACTCATCCGCTGAACGCCTAATGTGTAACCATAACATTCATTCGCTGAACGCCTAATGTGTAACCCTAACATACGGACTCATCCGTTGAACGCCTAATGTGTAACCATAACATACCGACTCATCCGCTGATTAACCATAACATACCGACTCATTCGTTGAACGTCCAATGTGTAACCATAACATATCGACTCATCCGAACGCCTAATGTAACCATAACATACCGACTTTCTTGAACGTCCAATGTGTAACCATAACATATCGACTCATCCGTTGAATCATAGATTTATAAAACACATTCAACTATGCATCGCTTGGCTTGATCCAATTAAATATTGCATGCAACATTTTGATGTAATATGTTCTTGTTCCTCTAGTCAGCATTAGATTGTAAATCTAACTCTCATATAAGAATATAAAGATGCGAATGGTAACTTTTATTATATTAAAAGAAAGTGAAATATTTAGGATTATAATAAAAATAAAAGATAAAATTGTATTCTTTTGAAGTCGTTAACAACATAAAGTAATTGAATTTTAACAAAAAAAAAAAAAAAAAAAAAAGTTTTCCGGCGACATGTCGCCGGATACCTACCACCAAAATATTCGTTATCGCGCCATTTACGCTAAACGACAAAAACAAAAGTTTCCCAAGCGACATGTCGCCGGGATTGTCATGGGAAAACACGTAGATAAAGCGATCCGGTGATTGGGATGAGTACATTAAGTTTTGGAATGATCCCAAGAACATTTCGAGCCGCTACAAATCGGCTTTAACCTAAAAAAGAGCAAGGTCATATCTAGACAGGATCCCGTCACGACTCGCCTTCGAGATAATATGGTAATAAACATTATAATTATTTTACATGCATATATACATATATATAATATGGTAATAAACATTATATATATATATATATATATATCGATTATACGCTTTGGTGTGTTGTGATTTGTCGTTTTAAAATTATTCATCTTATTAAGTTTTGGTGTGTTGTGATTATGCGTACAGATGTACGGATGCAGCATCGAGACTCATGAATACCCGTCACTCATCGACACTTATTGGCGAACACATACTGTTGATGGGGTATTCCTTAACGATGAGGACCGCCGGATATATGTAAGTTTTGTTTCAAAACACACTTTAATGAATTATTGAGAAATAATGTAGCAACCCGACTAATATATTTACTATCTTGTGTTTTTGTCACTACATAGGACGAGATGAAAAAGCTTGAGGCCACGGGTGAATACACGGAGGATCAAATCAATGCGTTGGCAAGAGGGGGTAAGCTTCGTGGGCATATTCCCGGTGTGGGTCGCGTATTGCCATCACGGGCCACATCCAGGCCAAGTATGCCCGCCTCACGAAAAGTCACCAAAGATGTAAGCTTTATGATGAGTCTCCTCGAGCGACAACGGATCTGCGGATATGTTCAGGGAGTATGACTCGGTGGTGCTAAGCGGGGTGGTGGGTGTGGTGATGACGAGGAGAATGGCGGTGATGAGGATAACAACGGCGAGAGGTAGTTGTGTATATATTATTAGTATGTTACATTGGTACTAGCTTTATCTAGTTGTGTTATATATTATTAGTATGCTACATTGGTACTTTAGGTAGTTGTGTTATATATTATTAGGTTCATCTTAGCGCCATTTAAACACTTGTTTCCTATCTATCAATGCACATATTGACTTTTGAGTCGTGTTTATGTAAAAGTTGTGATCTATTTGTATTGCGTTGATCCGTTATATGGTATTTGTGTTTTGGTACAAGTTGTGGCGAGTCTATCTGGGGTTTTGGTGCAGTTTATTTGGTAGATTTTTTCCGAAAAATTCGGAAAAAATCTGAAATCGTCAGACCGCAGTCGCATTAAAAAAATGTAGATTTTCCCGACATGTCGCCGGGATAACACTGCTACGATAAATGTTGACAAGTCAACGAGAAGCCAAGTTTCCCAAAATGACATGTCGCCGGGAGTAGCTAACTCGTTGACTTGTCAACAACTCAAGTTTCCCAATACATGTCGCCGGGGATACTAATCAATGTAATTAGCGTCTTAATCATTTTGCTTAATTCGACTTTTCCCCAGCCGACATGTCGCTGGGGATAATGTGCCAGCGTGGCAATCGCTTTGACTTAAATTTGAGTGGGACCCACGTCGTCGCCGGGGATTGTCGTGGGATACAATCCTCACGAGACTTCCCGAGCTAGATTCTCAATGACATGTCGCTGATATTTTCCCAATGACATGTCACCGGGAATCCCCATATGTCATTGGGGTAGCCGGTGAATGTTGTAGTGCATGACAACATCCGAACCAGATGACGAGGTTTGCTCCTCTCCTATCATAGATTTGAACATCTGCAAGGAAAAAGCTTATCTACTAGACTACGTGTAGTGGTACCAAGATTTACGCGTGAAGGTGCCAAGAATGACGCGTTAAGTTATTGTTACATATTATTTATAATTGTATTATATTTGTTACCTCAAAAATATTGTATATCTTGTATATTAAAGGTTTTCACCTGTCATTGAGTTATTTATTAGTGTTTACAAATTCAATCTCATTTATTTGAAATAAAGCTTTGTTATATGAATGAGCAATACTTAGGAGAGTTTAAATGTGACTTAGACAATAATAAAGGGTTTAAATAGAGTTTAGGATCTTGGATTAGGACACTAGTTGCTTGGCTTGCAAGCCAAGTATCTAACCATCTTATGGAATTCGAATTCCACAAGGATTGTACACCCTCATCTCTATAAATAGAGGTGAGGGGGATGCTAGTTTGAACATTCTTCTTGCTCATTTGTATCTTAATAATGATGTAACGTTTGAGTTCACGTGTATGTCTTCTTTGAGTCCATATTCCGTGCTAGCTATCATGGTTTGTTGGATTTCTTCTAACAATTCGTATCGGAGCGAAGGTGACGTTGGTTTCTTGAAGCTAGGTAGACTCAAAGGTGTACAATCCCAACAAGCGCCTCTTCTTTTAGTTCGTCAATTTACGCAATGGTAGGAGATTTGATGCTTGGATTCATTAACTATTGGATCTTTGTGAAATTTGAATCGTAGGTCAAGACACATAGATCTAGGAGCTCAACGGAGAGATCTTCAATTGGATGTTCGTAGAGAGAGACACACGTGGTCGAAGTTGCTGGTGATGCTGAAAGATTTATTTAAAGTATATTTTGAAATCAAGGGTTTAAAGGCTTAAGATTGTCGATTTTTTGCAAGAGTCATATGGTTTGTTAAGTTTGGTATTGCAAAATTGCCTCGACAAGGTTTAAGCTTCAAAAGGGTTTTTACAACTTTAAATCTTTAAGCTTCAAGGTGTTGGTTTTAATTTGAGGTTTTAGAAGTCATCAAGATTGAAGGGTAAAAAGGCTATAAGATTCAGTTGATTATCTAGGGTCTTGAATCTTTGAAGGTATCAGCGGTATCTTGGAATACATGTCATGGTGATACTTAGAAGACAAGTAAGGTTTAACTTTGTCTTGAGATTCAAGAAAAGTGATTTCTAGAAGTACAGAGTATATTAAGGTTGTAGACTTGAGGTGAAAAGATCAAAACTTTAGGGTTTCTACATGTTAGTAGATCGATCTTTACAAGAAGCAGGTTTAGCACACGACTTGTGAGCCTACTTGAAAAAGTTAAGTTTTAGGGTTCTAAAGAGTTAAGTAAACTTGACAAGGTTAAAGTAAGGTTAAAGAAGAATGTCTAGTATGAGTACTAGGTTAACATCGAAAATCTCAATGGAAATGGTGTACAAACTCATGGAGGTTCAAAACAATTTGGGTTTAAGCAACTTGGTCTTGGTTTTTAATACAAGAGTCCATAAAGTACGTGTTAATAAAAAAGTTGGGCGTTCCTTGTTTGGACTCCGGTTCCGTATCAATTGGATCTTGATGCTTGAGACATGCGCACTAAGTAAGCGAGAAAACACCGTTAGGCTTATCGTGGATTGTCTCCACGATTATCCTCCATGCGAGAGTAAGTAATCGGTTTTAGGGTTTAGTGGAGAGTTTAGGGTTTAGAGATCGTACCTTTAATGAGGGCTCGGATTTCCTTTATATACACACGAAACCCTTATTGGTTTCGTGTTCCCCAAACTTCGGCGGATCCCGCCTAAGTCGGTTATTAAACACTTATCTCCCAAGATAAGAGATATCTGATATCGTAAGCTATAAATAACTTTGGGTTTGGGCCTTCGTGAGCCCAAAACGTTATCGGGTTAGCCCGGTCGTATTGGGCTTGATAGTAGCAGTCATTGGTCGGGTTCGTGACCAATGCGGACTATCGTCATCGAGACGTGTTCAAAAATGTGTTTTGTTTGAGGTGAAACCGTAGGGAACTAAAAAATCATAAAGTTGTTATTCGTGATAGTAGAGATGATGATGATGATGCAAAGTGGCTCAAAGATAACGGAGATTAAATAACTCGAAGAAAAGACAAACACGGACCGGTTGATAAAGAGAATGGACTAATTGGAAATTGGAGTACCAGTCAATAGGGTGCAAAGGGTCATGCTGTTGGAAAGAAAATAAACGAGGTTAAAGGTAGCTAAATTTGGGAATTCACTAAATTACAAGGCATGGTTGACAAGGCAGTCCCAAATTCAGGTTCCAACATTGGATGAAGATGTTGCGTATCTTTAATGCCTAAGGTGAAAATTGTTATATGTAGTAGCAATACTTAGGAGGGTTAAAATGTGGTTTAGACAATAATAAAGGGTTTAAGTGTAAGTTTACATAGATTTTAGGATTGTACTTAAATTAGGAAACTAGGATTTTAACTTTAGGGTGGATAATGGCAAGTCGGTCTTTATGCAATTGAGAGCACACTTTAAGGTATCTTTAAAGGATTGGCCATCAAGTGAATGAGATGTGGAGAGAATGAGTAAGGTCCCATATGCGTATGATGTAGGTTGATTAATGTATTTGATGGTTTGCACTAGACCGGATATTGTATATGCTGTGAGCATTGTGAGCATGTATTTGTTGAGGTAAGAACCACTGGAAGGCAGTGAAGTGGATTTTAAAGGACTTGAAGGGCGCTGCTAATGTGGGTCTAGTGTATAGTAGGGATCAAGGGAAGCACGTAAATGTTGACGGTTTTGTGGATGCAGATTATGCTAATGACCTTGATGTGGCGGTTGCAACACCAAAGTTTTACAACCCCGTAGGTGTCAGACAATATTTTGTGATAATGATCAAATGATTGTATTGCTCTCTTACTACCCATGATGGACTACAATATATAGGGAGTACAAAACTATTATGGGTAAATCCCATAAATCACGTAATACACTAATTACAATAGATTGAGAGATATCACTAATTTACAACTAATTACATTTAATATGATTGATTTGGACTTATCTTTGTACTCACTAACACTCCCCTCGGTTGAAGTGGGAGGACATCGGACGAGACCGGGGCGAAATTCCTCAAACAAAGCTTTAGGCAAGCCTTATTAAAGATATCTACATATAGAGTAGTAAAACTAGAAAAAATAAAAAAAAATAAAAAGCATAACTTTAGTCGACTCGTAACAAAACTGTACCAATGATCGATTTTAGTCGACTAGTACCAACGGTCGGCTAAGTTGACTGGTAATCTTATTGTACTAACGGTCAACATTAGGGACTGGTACCAACGGTCAACTTTAGTCGACTGGTAACAAAGCCGTATGAACAATCGACTAACAAACAAACAATATAACTTTTATTTTTTTTAACACAACAGAAAGATGAGAAAACGAAAGTTGGTTCTAAAACTTCAACCCCCAAAGAACCTTCCGAAGAAACGGGGCGTGTTTTTTCCTAGAAAAACATAAAGATCCACTATTTTATTTAAGGGAGCCCTCCGAACCTCCGGCGAGTAGCCGACGGCCGGAGGCGGGGACGGGAGGCGGCAGCGGAAGAGTTGTGGTTTAGAGTTTTAGGATCGGTAATGGATGGACTCGTGATACCTTGTCAAACTGCGGGGGAGTGTTAGCTGTACTTTTCGGTTGTCCACTAAGGGATAAGGTTGATATGTAGATGATTAGCTATAGATTAGCTAGGCATTAAAGGGTGATTAGCAATTTACCCTAAATAGTTTTGTATATAGTCTCTATTTATTCATTGTATCATTGGTAAGTAGGTCCATCATCAAATATACAAAATGATTCCAATCCCATATACTTGCATGGCATCGGAGCGGGTTTGATCCTCGAACTAGGTGACTATGTTGAGCCGCCTCCACCCTAGGCCACCCCACAAACCCTAATTTTATAATAGTAGTCACTTTTACATACAAAAGAAATAAAAAAATCCAAGCCGTCACTTCCCATCATCAAAAGCACCAGCCGGTATCATCTCCGCAACAAACAAAAATGGTGAAAGAACGTCAAGAAGAGCGCTGCAGGTTCTACACAATAGGAACAATCTTGGGTACAAGAGGTCAAAGTCAAACCTGTATCCAAACACATCATTGATCCAGTTCATAATAGAATTTATAATAGTGTTATCATATTGATTATTTTATTGACTTTTGGATGGATCCTTTTTGGGTAAAGGGAGTAATCTCACACTCGTAAATATATTAACCAAAAAGCGTTTAAGTACAATGGATATGAGTGAAATCTCATATCTCAGCCTGCTACATAGGCATAAAGCTTACATAACAAGATACTACCTATTTTCTAAACAAGAAAACAAACCACTACTCTAATGATAACATAGGACATAACGAAGAAAATTACTTCCTAGGTCCTTGAAGCTTGGTGCCATACATGGCATTAAAGGCATCCAAATTCCGGAAGATCGAAACACGCTTGGCATAGTCATCGTAGTCATAGTCATCATACTCATCTTCAAACTCTTGGCCACCACCGAATAGATTAGCCGACTCATCAAATGGGTTAGCGACCACCTCATCTTCGTAATCGAAACCACGATATCTCCCACTTTAGAAAAAGGTTAACTCTCTTAGTAGAAGAGGCGGGCGAATACAAGAATCACTAGTTATAGGAGACACACCCGACTCCATCTCTTTCAAATCACTCACATGGGGTTCTTGTGATGCGATACTGTCTTAGTAGACTTATCTTCATTAACTTCCATTGTACGACCATAATCCACATCCTTGTTGGTGTCATTTGAAGGAATACCAAAAGCATCCGTATATTCCATATTAAGAGCATCAAACCGATTAGATGTAGAGATCTTTGTTCCACCGAACTAGCCACATCGAAGCATTCTTCTTAGTGACTCCCACTTTCTTAGGTTCGGGAGGAGTCTTTTGGGTTGATATTGAAACCGCTTACCACAACAAAGTTTAGTAAACCCTCCTTGACCGGAATAGTAGAACCACCTTGCTTTCCTTCTTCTTATTATTGACCGTCTTGAAACCATCATTAACACGCTTAGTAGGCTGAGCAGGAGGTTCAACAACTTTCGGACATTCAATAAGAGTATGACCAAAAATCTTACATTTATCACAATGAGGTGGTTTCCACTCGTATTCAACCCGTATCTTACATTTGGATGGATCCTTTTTATTAAAGAATGAAGAGATGGATGTGTATTGATGAGAAGTCGGTGGATGGTTTTTGTAGGTAGAAAATTAGTTTCTTTTTGAGAGTTGATTAGCATTACTTTTTGACGAATGCATGAATTGGTAATGTAGTGGTATTTTCTTATTTAAAAAAAAAGTTATAATTGTTTTATTGTTTATTTTTGTTTTATGTCGAATCCAGAGTATTAATTCCCGAGACGATTTTTTGTGTGTGTTGAATCTAGGGTTCTTATTTCCGAGACGATTGTTTGGGATACTATCGTTTATCCTTCGAATACTTTGGTTATCCGTAAACAAAAAAAATAAAAAATAAATAATAAAAATAAAAAATTAGAATAGAGGATACTTTAGGTTATCCCGTTTTATTTTGGTTATTGTTTTATTTTGCTTTCTTACTTTACTACACCAGTTCGAGCTTTCGCGATTTCGCCGCTCGAACTGCGGGGAGTATTAAAGATAATCGGCCCAAGCCAGTCTGTGGGCTTAAGGTCATTAGGGTTTACTCATGTAATCTCTATATACAGTAAAACCTCTATAAATTAATACTCGATAAATTAATAACCTCGATAAAATTAATAATTTTTCCTGTCCTAACTTGGGACCAATGCAAATTTGGACACCAATCGATAAAATAATAAGATAATAATTTTTCTGAAACCCCAGTACATATATATTGGTCCCAACGTAACTATAAATTAATAGTTACTAAAAATGTCCATATATACATAAAGGACATACGTAATCGGACTTGTACAAATTCAATTAATTCAATTAAGGTCATACTTAATTGGAATTTGTCCCAATGAAACTAACTTTTTATTTATTCAAAAACAATGAACATGACAAATTCAATTAATTTGTGAAGGTGAATTCATAAAATGTTAATTAAAACTTGTTTGTCTAATTTATTTTTCATCTCTAACAAGTATATATTGTAAATAATATATTAGACTTGAAAATTTAACGGTCATACGTAAAACCTTTTTAAATTAATAAATTATTAATTTATCGATATACTAATATCTCGCTAAATTAATAAAATATCACCGGCCCCAACATTATTAATTTATGTATTTAATTGTAATGTGCATGAATAATAATTATAACCTACGGGGTTTACAATGTTCTTACTGAGTATACCTAACCATTATATTGTATTATAGGTAAGACCGGGGGCCGATCGTTCTCTAAGGGAATAATGAGGTAGGCTCGAGATGTATGACGAATGATCTAAAAACGAGGGATGATTCTTTTTGGTATTTTTGTATAATAGAAAGCAACTAAAATCTAAGAGTTTTGAGGAGTTTCATTTAAAACTAATATTAAACTTAAATTGTGAGAAAATAAACAAACCAGAGAAGGTAAATTGGTGTGAATCAATGGTAAAGGCGAATTTGCCTAGGGTGAAAGAAATACTCTTTATTAGTGATCTAATTACTCCTATTAATTGTCACACTTTGTTTAATGAATCGGGGATATTTCTAATTATCGATTGTGTGTTACTTACTCACAGGTCTATGTAGTAGCCTAAGTGTAGGGTGCCTAAGAATGTCTAAGCATCACGCTTTAAATATCCAATTTAATTAAACACCTAATAAGTGTATAAGCAAACTATTACCATATTCATATTTCTTGCTTATATACGTTTTGGGCTTTGTTGCAAGGGTTGCTTACATGAATACGTAAAAATTAGGACTACGCCATTTGATCCAAAAAATGAATTTATAACCCGAAAGTAACAAGAGCAGATCCAGAGAAACGCCCACCAAGTGTTTGATGAAAATCCAATGGTGATAATGGATTTACATTCATATCCGGTATGACATTTGAATGGCCTGACTTGTGTGGAGTGGGTAACTGGGTCATATAATTCATCACATTGAGCTTTATTGCACAGTAAAACAGTATAAGGTTTTACCCATTTAGCTATTGTGACATGTCATATTTGAAAACTTAAGCAGATAGGAACGCAGAAGAGCTCTTGTTTCTGCTTATGAGCCGCACTCCTGTCATCTCTTCCAGTCTTATAAAGAAAAGAAAGCAGGATGAATACGCTTGAGTGTCGATAGGTGACTTTAAGGTAGGCGCCTATCTCTTATTATACTATAGCAACGGGATAAGTCGGGATTGGTGGCTTGGTGCCCTAAATGAAGGAAAATCGATAAAAAAAATAGCATTTTGCCCAGATAGAACTTTTTCAATTCATGATCTAAATTATAGCAGAAAACATTGGAATCAAGATAACAAAAAAACCGATATTTGTGTTAATGTGATTGGTAAAAATAAGTGTTTATTTGTTGTAATGGATTAACATTTACATCTTTGTGTTAATAATATTTGAATGTTCATGCTTATTCGCTTATTTTGTCTTTGTTTAAGGAGCCAATGCTCTATTGTTGTTAGTCTGTTCCTTTCTATCAGTTCGAGGCATCGCTTATTCTGTGCAATCTGTTCATTTGCTATCTTTGTTTAGATGTGTGAATGCATGCACTGCTTATCAGCTCAAGGTGTCATTTATTTATTTTTATTGCAAATTAAGAAAAAGGTGTGCTATTCAACCCGAATTCCCTGTTTTGACTCATGATAAAACTTACGATTTTTTGTTAGCCTCCATCAGCCTCAACAAGACCTTGTTCCTGACTGGTATGGAGTTACAGCATTATATTATAGAGATTTTGGTCATTTAGTCAATCCAAACAACCAAGATTACACCGAACTAGTTTGGTGTTTTGAGTCCGAGGGGTATGTAGATGAAGTTGGTGATATGAGGGTAGCCACTGAAGATAATTCCTAGCAAACTTTTAATGATTCATAACATTGCTTGTTCATTTCGCTTGGAAAGAAAGATCAAGTTAGATAAAGAAGAAAGATCTTTGAGCTAAATTATCGGTAATATGTGGAGCATGCCAACGGAATGGACGCTAAAGGTTTGATGAAAGTCCAATGACAAAGTCACAGGAACGCCGACTGGCCGCTCCACGCTCGGGATCGCTCGTACCCAAACGTAGTACGATCGCGATCCGGTCGCCCGGAATCGCGATTCGGATCGTTATTTTCGCTCCCCAAACATCATCAATCGTTGTACCGAAGTCTACCGTTCGAACGTTCAAAACGGATCGGGTACAAATGCATCAAAATGAATTAGTACATCGCATCAAAAACGAATTGGTACAACAAACCAAATTTTAACCAATAATTACTTCAACTAATTTAATTTTATTCACTTATGATATATGTCCCTAACAATCTTTTGAATATTAATATATCATATGGATATTTGGCTTATACGTATCGTGAATGTAGACATGTAATATTATTCTTAATATGGTACATTGTACTGAATCGGTACATCGCACCAAGGTTTATGGTACATCGAACTAGAGCGTACTCCTAGCGTCCGAAATGAGCCTACCCCGTCAGTACCATATTTTAGGGACCTAGCGTTTCGCTCTGCATCAAGCGAACCGCTTCGGTGACTTACGTGATCACCATTTAACAGTAACATCTGATGAGTAAGTTTCGTTGGTTAGAGGCATCACTTGTTTACTGGATGATTGATAACATATATTTTGTCATTGTGATGGAATCTGTTTGTGATATAATCACTGTCATTTTTTGAATTTGCAATGGCACTGCAGTTCAGTATGTGAGTGTTATTCTTATAGCTACGACATAGTTGAAAAGCTTTTGATTCTGCAAATGAGCATATTATTATATAAGATTAGTAAAATAAGTTATAATTATATGTACGCATAAATACATGTAAGGGATTTTGATTGATTTGGGATAGTTTGATGTTATTGACTTTCTTGCATTAAAGTCAAATTTTGACCCATGTATTTGGTCAAATGTGTCTAACAACCATAGCATCATAGATTTATACATATTCTTAGATATTAAATGTGACAATGAATATATCTCTGCAATATTTTATAACCGTAGCATCAGATTTTAATGGATCATTTCAACACTGTAACTTAAACTATATTGCAGCTATGATCTGTATGCTTGTGTGAATAGCAAATGGAGTATCATTAGGATGTTGTGTTTTGAGCTGCTGTCTATTTTGATGGCAAGAAAGGATCAACAAGCAGTTTATAAATGAGAGCAGAGGTTATGAAGTATTACGTAATGTGATCCTTGATACTGTGAGACTGAAGCTCATGAGATTAAAGGTAAAGCTTCCATTGCAGTCAACAATGCTTGATAAAAAGGTAAGAACTGTCATCTTTTCTAAATGTAGCATTTCAAGGCTTGTTCCATGTTCGCTTTATGTTTAATCGAAGTTGGTGATACAGTACTTATGTGTGGCAAGTGTTGACACTGTGGGTACTTCAGTTTAATGATAAAGACCTTGTTCCGAGGAATGTTATTGACCCACATTCCCTGTCCCAATGGAGATGAGTGCTACTATTAGTCAGTTAACCAGTATGAGGATTAATTCTATGCCATCAAGATGATGAAACCATAGTTACAATTGCTGAGTTTTTGACTCTCTTTATTCTGAGATAGTTTGTCTGTCGATCATATTAGAAAGTTAAACCCAACTGAATACCCCTGTTTGATGAAAGTCCAGTGATACTAACTATTTAACACTCACATCTGAGGAGTAAGTTACTAGATGAAAATTTAATGATCTGAGTCTCGTGGAGTGGGTAACTAAAAATCATGATGATTTAGAGATTACTGATCGAAAATATTCGTGTGGGAACATTAAGGATTAAGTACTTAGAACCTAATTTATCAGGGTATCATCCTTAATCGCTGATTAACTAAGAGTAAGGCTTTATACGTTATATTTGTGCCTAATTGGGGAGGGTGTGGTTATTTCAAAGGAGTGTTCAATCACTCATTCACTCCCATGTATGTACGATCAGTAAAATAAGTTATAATTATATGAAGCTTTTAGGAATTGTGATAATAGGGATCGATCGCATAGATGACATGTGTTTATTTTGGTTGAACTGGTATAGTTTGATGTTATTGACTTTCTTGCATTAAAGTCAAAGTATGACCTATGTGTATTGGGTCGTCAAATGTCTCGGACAACCATACCATCACAGTTTTATACAGATTCAGAGATATTGAAATTTGACAATGAATATTGTTGCTGCTAAATTTATCACCGTAGCATCAGATTTTAGTGGATTATTTTCAGCACTGTAACTTAAACTACACTGCAGCTATGATATCTAAGCCTTGTGTGAATAACATATTGAGTATATCATTAGGAAGTTGTGGAGCTGCTGTCTATTTTCTATGGCGAGAAAGGATCTACACGCAGTTTATAAATGAGAGTGAGGTTATGAAGTGTTAAGTAATGTGATCAATGATGATGTGAGCTTGAAGCTCATGAGATTAAAAGGTAAAATCTCCAATTGCAGTCACGCAGGCTAGTCAAGTATGGAATGTGGACTTAAAAAAATGACCGAGTTGCAGAATGAGGGATCATAAGAGTTGTCTATCCTTCTTTACTATGTGTCTTGAAGTTTGGTTGCTGGTTTATAAGTCCAACTGACATGCTTCTATCACAGCGCGATGATCATGAGGAATATGTTGAATGTCATGCTGATTTTCATAGTAATCCATGGGTAGTTGTAGATATCCAAGTGTGTTGCAAATGCAAGTTTTATTGGCATTGTGTTATCATGAGGTTTTAGACTAGTAAGTCATGAAAGAGGACTGCTTCGCTCTGTATGATACATCTAATGCGCCTGATGAATGTGTTGTTCTAGGAAGTCTGAATAGTATAAATTCTATAGGCATATCTGTAGGCTTATATACAGAATTTAGTTGGTATGATAAGTTGTTTGTTTTCTGTGTTAACTGCAGTAGCTATTTGAGCATGTCCTATGAGTGGATTCATTGATGTTTTACATATTCTTGTGAGTAATATACATTAACCTTCTGTTTTATTCCTATTCTATGTTAACGCCCACTTCAATTCAATTTCTCAAATTAGGGAGCACTGAGTTCTAGTTCTTCTATTCATGTTCAGCTTAGTCGCTTAGTGACCAACTTTATGAAATGTAAACAAAAGGCTACTAAATTGTCTGCTTTATCTCGTGTGAATAAAACTCGAGTCATGACCAAAGAAAGTATTTAATTTTGTCATATTTTCTCTAGTGCTAATGTAGTTTTGTTTAATGAAAGCATAACAACAACATAACTACATAAGTGGACTTTATTTGATGAAGTGATTATTTAGTGCTCTGATTATAATTCTGTTAAGAAAACTCCTTGTTAATTACTACTGTATCAAATTAATTACAGCATGCATTCAGGTCTTTCTATTTGACTTTTTATAGTCAATGTTTTGAATCTTCAACTAGTTTATTCACTAATAAGATCCATCTCTTAATAGTAGTCTTTTCGTGATATAAAATAGGAATGCTTTATATGTTCTGTTACCTTGTGTCATTATTCAGTTGAGTGCAGAAACCTCCAATCAGAACAATTGCGGATGTACCGATTTTAACCAGCTACAAAGTCTCCATTACTTGAGGTTTTGAGAAAACATTTTCCAAACTTAACACCATCGAGAACCGAGAAAGATGGACTAAAATGTTGGATCATATAAGCAATAGCTAATTTTTCTGGTAATATCAAGGACTAAAATAATGGTACATGATCCGTTATGCTTTTCGATCACAAAAGTATTAAACATTAATAAAAGATAAATGGGAAATAAATATAAGAAGATAAGATAATTGATCACTTAATAATGCCATTTTGGTTTATAAGATAACTAGCTTATAAGACCCATGGAATCCACGGGTTTTTAGAAGAGATATTGCCAAAATATGGAAAATTAGTGTGTAAACAAAATAAGAAAAATAACGAAAGTAAAAAAAGAGTGAATCGCTTATTTATTAATATGAAGTAATAAGTCAATTACAATATAGAGTACAATTATTGTAAGTAATAATGTAATAAACGGCCGTCACGTGATCTTCAATCTTGACCTTTAAAAGAAAGCGTGTAGTGGAAGTTGATGAAGTGGTAAGCCAATAAAAATTGCCGATAACCTAATAAAGCATAAAAAGAAGGTGTAAGTCAAAACATTTGTGTCAATGATAAAACATGTAAAAAAATGCATATCGCATTATATGAATATCCGTATACCCCTTGATAACCGATCAAAGACCGTGAAGAACCTCTTTGTAGACTACATTTGTAGTAGTCTTTGATAAATTACTATCGGCATCGTAAATAACAACCTTCAAACCCTTTTTGCTTTTTACGCTGGAAAGAGCCAAATATAATTGTCCATGTGTGAAAACAGACGTGGTAGGTATAAACCAACTTTCGAAAGTGATTGTCCTGGCTCTTGTTTATCGTCATGACAAAAGAAACCCACACAGAAATTGTTTGTACCGATCTGAGGTGATAACGTTTATCCGATGGAGTAATTTTCAACCTAGAAGTATAACCGTATTCCCAAATGTGTTCCGTTAATTATTTTGGTTTGAATAGAAGCACGTGTTAATTTAGTGACTTGAAGTCTTGTCCCATTACATAAACCTTGTGATTGATTAATGTTTTCAACAACATTATTGGGACACCGACCTTCAATGAAGCCTCATGGTTTGGGACACCCAAAAATTTTAAACCGTTAATAAATTCCGTGAAAAACGGCTTGATCTATAGCACCACCACGCTCATTTTTATCTATGTTGTCACAACTAAGATAAACCAATTCTTCACCGTGAAAGGTTTTAAGCAAATGCTCAGTTAATAGTATCAACCACTTCATTGGTCGGAGCAAGAATGGCCTTTTCCCGGAAGTATGCCTGATCATCTATGTTATCCAAAAGGTTCTGGGTAAGTGAAATCTATAATAGATTGTACCGTATCCTTAGTTTCATGTATTAGAATATCTTCGGGATATCTATCAAAACCCTCCTCGTCGTGTTGTCCTCCAATATCTCCATCTCCTACTTTCAATATCCATTCATGAAATTCCTTTATCTCGCCACATCCTCGTGCCGTGATCCAACAAAGAAGGCGATATTAGCGGTTAATTTTAAGACTTTGCAGTGATCCCACAAGTACGATTGTTTTAAAGATGCACTTACAAGGTCTTGCTTGGAACCTTTGAATAACGGGCAGTACCGCCTAAAATCACAACCCAAATACTACAATCATGTTACCAAAGGGCGCATCACAAGTGTCGCATCTGTCTTATGCAATATATCTCTCAAGGACCTATCTAAAGCCTCAAAGCACACTTATTTGTCATGGGGAGCCTCATCCCAAATAATAAGCTTGCATTTCTTCAACAACAGCCCAAGTCACTTATGGAGTTATTGAGCACGTAGAAGTCTCATCAATATTTATTGGAATATGGAACCTCGAATGAGCTCCGTCCACCGACATCAATAAAGATGCAATGCCACTTGATGCAACGCTTATGACTATGTCACCATTTCTTCTAATCCCTAAAGAAGGGTTTTCCATAAATATGTCTTGCCGCCCTCCGTATCCATATACAAAATAAGTTCTCATCTTCCGCTTTGTAACGGACGCCATGATGGTGTCATACATTTCTCGTGATTAACGCGGCATATAGAGTTTCATATTCACCGTAACTGGATGGATTATAATTTCTCTCAAGAAAGATTAGCCGGTTACCAAACTCGCGATGTAAGTGTCATCTCGGATAAGGAAGCCTTCGGAAAGCCTTCAAGGTGCGCCTCGAGTGCATAAGTTGTTCGATAAAGAACAAACAAACATTCTTTTTCTCGTCACTACTCAGTGAACCTCATCAAATTAGTATATATGAGGCGTAATATATGTATGCAAATAATGCTTATCAAAAATAGTAAGTAGTGTAGGATATTTGTAGTGTAACATACATATCATAAGAATCAGTAGATACATTTTTTGTTTAAGTCACTTGCAAAAATATGGTCTTTTAACAGATTTGATGAATCTCGAATTTGTAATTATTAAGCATTTCTAGTAATATATAAATTTATATAAGAAGTTAGTAACAAAGCTAAGTTGGTGGTTATACCGGAATGCCTAAAGAATTCTTCTCTTGTACCGACATCTTCTCGATAGCAAATGCCAAGTTTGTAACCAAACCGCCAATGGTGTGTCAAGCTCCTTTGGGACAAGAATGTAACAAAAGGTCCCAGTAAATGCCAGAGAGGACCAATGGGCGCCTCTTAATACCTCAATATGCTACTTGTCGTCATCTAAAAGGCCCATCGCGTAGCGGCATCTTTGTAAGGAGGATAAACCACACCGTTAATTCCTTATCTCGTGATTTCGACAACCTTTTTACTATTTAGTAGCTTCACAATAGTAACCTTCACCGCTAAGATTGGTACATTATGAATTCGCCAATTGCATATTTTTGCTTCCTATGTGTCCACATTCTTTTGCAAGATTCCATACAAATTTTGTAGAAACCCAAGATATGTTAACCTTCTCGATGGATACATTTCGCTCATCGCATCCGTGATTGGAAACAGAAGCCCCAACCGTTGGTTTGTGAATAACGGTTTCAAGGTCGAGTTCTCATCAAATACAACCGGTGGTCGCTTCGAGATGAAATGAGAGGCGTTCAACATATGGTGTTCTATAATGTATCTCAAATCCAAATATTCTCAAGCGGCTTCACAAGCGAGATAGATACATGTAATCATAGAGCGCTTAATCTCGTCAACAGGTTTATCATTCAGTTGTTGACCGTCTTTAGTGCTTACTGGTTCATACAACTGTGCTGATACTCTAACGGGACATTTGTTTATATATTTAAACAAATATTTTATTGATCCCGTCTGATTGCACCATTCAACATTGATGTGGCATTGATAACGTTTCAATAACGTAGCGTTATACGGAATAACATAACCGTTGTGCAACTTATGTCCACTCTTAATAACATGGATCCCGTTATCTGATAACGCTACACGCGTCGTTCGGGGTCAAAGGAACTTCCTTTTCATCGAGCAAGTTTTTCAACACCCTAGGCAGTGAACCTAATCGTTGTAGTGTAGTATTAGGGTAAGCCACGGGAATTGATATCGTTCTCTAGGGGAATAGGAATGCTAGTGAGAAGTCACTACGCTAAGGTTGGGGTTGAGGAAGATTATTTTTTATCCTTTTATGTTTTTTAGGAAATGGAAAGGTACGAATCTCGGGGTTTAGATTTGGGGTTAGTATTTCTATCGATTACTTCTATTATCTAATTATCTAATTAACTAAGGTGAGGTAGTCTATGTCTAATTATTGTGTGCTCGTATGATGATTTAAAGATGTGTTTACTTAGGTTTTATTACTCCTTAATTATCTCCTATTGATGGTTGAATTGTCACGTCCTTATTCTTAATCGCGTTGTGTGTCTAAGGTTAAGTAGGGTATGCGTTTATCCTAACTCTTTGAAACTACCAAAGGGTATCGCCTACAAAATCTCTAGGATTTATAAACTTTAACTCTAAGGTACTCTTTGGATGGTTTAGCCTACAACAACTCTAGGTATTATAAACTAAGGTTCACAAAGATTAATCAAGCATTAACTACACAACGGATAACCTATCGCATTACTAGATCATTAACAATTAAGATAAGAGACAACCAATCAATATTCAATAATTAAGTTTCATATTCCTAAGCAAACACACAAGTAAATTAGCGGACATGGGAACATGCAAGCATACACACAAGTGATTGAAGACATAATTAAATTAATGAAGTAAAACACTTATCTTGATGTAAGATAGGGTTTGGAACCCTAAAATCTTGTACAAGACTGACCTTGGTTCGGTTTAGGTTTTTACTCCAAAGACTACACACGAAAACTAAAAATTCGGATTCTATATATAAGATTACATATGCGATGGCGTCACCTTTGATTTGTGGCCTTGGGTCGCCGTCATTAGGGTTTCGTCTTGGCCATGATAGTCTTGCGGCGGCGTCACCTTATGCTTGTGGCCGTCCCCTTTAGTCTCGGCGTCGTGCGGATCAAATCTGGGCCGTCCGAGTTGCGACGACCTACTCTTTTAAAACGACACCGTCACTTGTAAATAAGCAATTTGGCTCTTGAGCCGTCACAAAAGTGATGCGACGGCGTCGCGAGATAACACTGACACCGTCCCCTTCAGTTCCAGGAGCCTAAGTGTCTCGATTCTTGACTTTGGCCATTTTCTTCGTATATTCGCGCCTTTTCGTTCGAATAAGTGTCATTCCACATTATGCCTTCAAGATACCTAAAAGTGAAAAGGAACGATATTAAGTAATAACGGATACAAAAGTGATCAAATAAGGGCTTAAATGACCCTCAAAAGGTACATTTAAAACCTTATCAAATATCCCTACACTTGGTATTTGCTTGTCCTCAAACAAATGTGCTTTAAGCCAATTAATTTATAAGTTAGGGGTCATGAAGCATTGGTTTAGAACAATCCACAACACATATAAGCCCATAAAAGTCATAACAAGCACAGAATTACATACTAGCACCTCACATGGGGTGTTTGGATACTCGCATCTCTCGGGTGTATATGAAATATAACAAGTTGGAAATGGAAGATAAACACTCATTAACCGGTCCTAGTACATAGATTACCATAGGATTGAGACTAGATCAAACCTCCATCGCTTTGGTGTAAGCACCTAGGAAAGACTATCAAAGAGGTCTTTTAAAGGGTTGTAATGTTAGGCTTTCGGTGGAAACAAAGGGTTTGGTGGGATAGGCTATTTAGTGGTGGCAAGTCAAAAATCTTTATGTTACAAGCATGCGAAGAATGGCGTTGCTAAGCAAAGACTCGACACTCTAGACTCGAGATAATGAAACAAACAAACATAAATTAAAGATAGATGTAGGATGGTAGCGTTTTTTTTTTTTTTTTTTTTTTTTTTTTTTTATTTCAACACTCTATTTTTTTTTCTATTTTTTCGATTTTTTTTCATACACTTTACTCTACCATCCTCTACGATAACATCAAAATGATGAGGATTTATAGGCACATCCCTACACTTGAGTTTTTATTATTGTAACACTAATTTGACCGAATTGAAAAGATCAAAACACTTGGAGTACATTATTATGCAAATAATGGAATTTGAATTTAATGTTCCTTCCCATCATTTCATAAATTTTAACTTTTCCCATGAGTCCCAATCGTCCCAAAGCGTGTACAAGGATATGACTCGACTTAGCAACTTATGCAAGCAACTAGATAATTGAACTAAGGGTTTTAGGGTGATAACAATAATTCACTAAAAGTGAGTGCATACAAGGTAGGCTAAGGCGATTTGGGTGTACATTTGGGGTGGGGTGTAAACAATGCTCTTCATTGATATTCCGGAAAACCGAAACATCACGAGAACCGCGAAAAGGATAGGCTCTGAGGGGTTAACTAGGTGTATCGTGTACTAAAGATGAGTACAACGCAAAGGTGTGGGGGGAATTACTCAACCGATGTGGAAGAAGTAATTATATTACGGGTATCAAACAAAGGTTATCCTAATGCCTCTTATCATTTAGTTATTCCTAACTACACAAGTGTAGTCTTACTAGCTATCTCGGAATGCATCACAAAACAAGTTTTAGAATCTATTATACTACCGGTTCACACACTAAGTATTAAAGATGAATGCTTTAATTCCTACTAATCTAAGGGCGATCCTCACATTTTGGGTGGAATTTAAGTGGTAAAGAGTTTTTGTGCTAGTCATATAACTTCCTATCCATGAGACGCTTTATTAAGACTAATGGCCAACTCCTATATGTCATGAAAAATTTTAAATTTGGTGCCAAAATTACCTTAACCGACATTTTCTCATGGTTTATTACACAAATGCAATTGGACAAAGCAAATAATCAAGGATAAGCATAGTTTCAAAGTTCCGTTTTATTTTCCTCCATACACTTTAACCGAACATTGTCCCCAATGTTCCCGAAAGTATCAAAGTTATGATAATGGAAGGTAATAAAAGATGAAAGAAACTAGTACTCCCCTGATTAGCTCGGTAGGATCCGTGTAAAGTGGTGGTTACATCTTTCTTCAAGAAGAACGTTTGCGTGAAAAGCTCCTTCTCATCTTATGTATCTTCTTCTTGATAAATTAAACCTGCACACTTGAAGAAAACATCGCGTAAAATCGGACTCTACTAAACTAGGATATAATGCTTGTGGAATGGATGTTTACAGAATTTACGGAAAATTAAGACACGGAAAATTCCAAAAATTATAAGTAGCTCGAAACGAGAAAAAGTAATCGATTGTTTTGCTCCTTCCCGACACCGTCGTTGCGATCTGACGCCGTCGAGTTATCCTAACAAAAAGCGTGCGATTTTACGGAAAAAAATTCGGAAAATTTACATCTTTAGAATGGAAAATTTCACGCAAAACATCCATTATGACTCGATACAAGCATTTGACTCGAACAAACACACATGTATATCTTTTAATTAATTTAAATTCTCATGTTTACGTTTCTTTTGAAAACGTGTGTAATCCTCCTACACTTATCCCTTACGCTCTGTTCTCAAGTCTAAAATTTAAAGAATGGAAGGGATGGGATGGGAAGGGCAAAGTAGGGGATGGGATGGGAAGAAAGTGGTTATTTATTTTTGTGTTCTTGAGTTTTTTTTAAAGTAGCATGGAAAGGAAAGGAAGCTACACAAATTAACAATATACCCTCGTATTACCAATATGCTACTTCACAAAGACAAGAAGCTAATACGTATTACCGATTATGAAATGAATTTGAATGAGAATTCTCAAGTTGAAGTAGTAGCCAATGAAGCTGCTTTTATTCCAGCAACATGATTTACAATTTTGTTGACTTGCTATTTCACATTTACTTGTTATATCTTTCGTAGTGTATCTAATATCTTCTCCCTATTTTATACATATTTAGGTACAAACTATAAAGCTCATTAGGAAAAAACACCGTAGTTACCAAAAACGGACCATGCTACTTCTTAAAGTGAAAGCCCTTCCTACATAATTTGCCATAGTTGAATTACATGATAGCTTCATCAAAATCAGTTGTGTTACGTATTGATGTTCATTAATTTACAAAGGCTTCGTCAAGCTTGAGTTCATCAAGTCTGGAAATAATTTAACTACACTCTGGTGTTTTGCCTAAGTAATATATGTAGAGATTCAACTGTTTGTGTCTGTTTATAAATTCAACAGTTCTCAAGTTACAGAGTCTTTGAGCTGCTGTTGCATGACAAAACTCATTTCCCTTCCCAATCCGCCCAAAATTGGACGGAACAAAATAACACTCAAAAGCCCATCCCTTCCCTCCCTCCCACCTTCCCGTCCCCTACCTTTCCATCTTAAAAAAAACTCAAGAACGCACCTTTTCTTGATTTCCATTCCCCTCCCCTTCCATTACTTTTAAAAAAACTCGAGAACAGAGCGTTATGTAAAATACCTTTATATGTAATTAAGACGAGGTTAAAAACAAAATAAAGCATTTTTACAAATTTAAACATGAGAATAAATAATCAATAAAAGATATATGACACAAACAAGATAATCCAACCACACAAGTTATAAATAAACCACCCAAATGCGAATATACATACGTCACAAATTAAAGTTCACCACATAGTCAAGATAACCTAAACTATTACATGCCCAAATTAAATCGTCTCAACAACCAAGCATACGAATCCATAAACAAATACATAAGTCACTGGGGAGGAGGTCCATGATGGTAGTCATAACTTGGGGAGAGGGCCCAAATACCCATAAGGTGGGTAATCCTCAGCCCATGCAAATGGATCGATCTGTAGGTATGGGTCGGTGATCACGCATGGACATATCTTTGTATCTGTCGGCGGTATGATCATAGGTCCGCTAGCCCTTTGATCTGTTGTGCCATCCACGTGTCCATGCGGCCCATCCCGCTCCTGGTAGGCTGCCAATCTCCACTGGACATGTGTCGGTGGCGTCGTGAGCTCCTGCCCATCTCCCATTGTTGTGCTAGCATCGTGGCTCGTCATCATCGTCATCATAACCATCACAGAATGTTGGGTGAGCACGAAACCACGCGTAGCCCCTACCATAGTCCATGATGACCTCCATAGCTTTTAGGGATTTAGCTTTGACGACCCTTGGCGCCACCACATTAAGGTATGCGGGTGCCTCCCCTGCCAAAGGACTGGGCCAACCGGGTGATAAACATGCCTCCATATACCTTATCCTCAAACCTCATCCCACTAGCAGTCCTCAAGTAATCGGCCAACCAGAATGGGATGTTACAGTGCACACCCTCGGCCAACATGCAGTAGAGATAGAATAGATCTGGTAAAGTGAAACGATGACTCGTGCTCTGGCGCCTGTGATAGAAAGTGAGGCAACGGTGCACGAGCCTAATCTGTGGATCCGGTTTGAGATGCGAGTACTCCAATAATGTACTCCCGTTAGCTATTGTGTTCCGTAACTGAATACCCAAAGATGTCGTCCCTATGGGTAATCCGGTGCCAAGCTAGCCCTAAAACATCGCTCTCGGCATTCCAGTGATACAACCCCAATCTCCATCCAAACTCAAGTACCGACATAGCCTCCATTCTCCACCTAACCTAAATCGGACCCCACGGAACTCAATGTTATCTCGACATGAATTGATATCCATCGGATAAGATGCGTGAAATTCACGCACCAACTCACCGTACACTAGCTCATGCATCCTAAATGCTTTTCCTCGGGATCGGTGAACTTGTCCCTCCTAAAATTGTTTGAGAACTCTCAGCGGATCATGCTCCTCCGGAAAACCCCAATCCACAACAACCCCTGAATCAATATTTTGATGAAGCAAATCATTGTACCGAGTTTGGCATCCTTCCTCGACAAATACTCCCCACTCAGCAATCGTGTCCGCTATGTTTTCTTGGGTATTAGAAGACTGTCCCCTAGTTCTCTTCGTTCTTCTGCTCATCTGAAACCGAAAATCAAATAGATGGGGAACAAATGAGTAACATTCGTGATGCTAAGGACGACGTCAAACGGTTCCGACGGCGTCACAACATAAACCTAACGCCGTCACCCTGACCAAATTTCAAATCCGACGTTTGCGAGGGAAAAATCCAGGTTTTTAACCATGACCCTTGACCCAAACACCCTCGTTGCAACAACAATGGGATATGGCTAGGTGATTTTAGTTCCTAAGCCGTCAAGGCTTCTCGCAAAGTTAACCTCATATGATAATACTACCATTCGCCTAATCTTAAGCCTAATTAACAAGATTCATGGGCGACATTTAGCATAAATTAGCCAATTGGGGGTTTTCAGATGAGAAAGGGAAAATCAAAATTGAGCATGAAATTGAGCAATTGACTAGATAAAGATCAATGTATACTACTTACCTTGTGGAGATTGACGTGGCAAAATGATGAATTTGAGGTGGGGAAAACATGGGTGTGTGGTGTGGGGCGGATAAAAAATGTGTAGGGTAAAGAATGAAAGGGATGGTGATGTATTTATCTGTCTGATCTGGCTTAGTGACGGCGTCACACTTTATAAGTGACGGCGTCACGCCCAAATTTTTGCAAAAGAAAATGGTTTTGTTAATCCGCCCGGATCAAAAATCTGGTTACTATTTTTGACAAAGATTTTGGTTTTTATTATAAGATCAATTTTGTTAATCCACCAATAATCTCCACGACGGTAAGTAATGCATATGTCAAATTGTCTTTCAATTGCGATCCCAGAAACTCTTAAGTATTAGGGGTGAGGGTTCTTTGACCCTGGCTTAAAACCGAAAGAACTCTTCCTAACATTGGGGAAGTTGGGAAGTGCCACGTGCATCATTCCAATAAATATGTTCCTAGAGAACAAGCGGGGAGCGTTGAGACAGGAATTTAAACAAGAATGTGATTCCTTGAGGGGGTTTGCCCTACTCAGCGAAATTGGAGAAGGTTTGGGAGTCATCCCAACGTGTTCCGGTATCGCATATACCTTTTCTATCTTTTTAGGTATATTGTTCTTTGAGATTTCTTCACGGATGTTCAGCATGAATTTGTCAGCTAGTCCCAAGAAAGTGTCGTGAGTTTTTCGCATTTGAGCTTTGAGGCATTTTATTTCCTTTTCTTGCTTGTGGACAAATGTCAACATTATGTCCTTGAATTCATCTTGCCGGGACTTTCTTGGGAGCAAAAATTCCTTGACCACGTTTACATGCTTATCAGCATGGGTAGTTACTTCCATTAACGCATTCACTTGCGCCTCCATACTCACAATCGCTTATGCTTGGGTAGTTGGCCCGTTCTCCTGGACTACTGGAATTTCCCAACCTTCTTCTTCATATTGAGCTAGGTCCTCGATGACCTCCCAACATGCTTTATCATTGAGGTCACTTAGCCTTCCTCCGGCGGCATAGTTGATCCGTGCTAAACCGTCAAGTTTTCTCACACAAGTGGCCACTTGTGAATGGCCAACCGTGAAACTTAAAACAGTTCAAACACGAGAATGCAATGAAGATCGGAGAGTATAGGGTTTCCCGGGTCGTTATGTCGGTAATTGTCGATGAATCACCAAACGAATAGTGATCGAGAGATTTGAGCAGAAAAGAAATTGATTATTTATAACTCTGAAAAGTATAAAAACTACAAGGGCTTAAATGCAAATTAAAGAAAATTAAAAGATAAAAATATTAAATAAACGCTATCACTATTTGCAAAATGATGTTTTGATTTTTCTTTTATAAAGCGAATTAAAAACTACGCGACGTACAAAAGAGAATGTGGCTGAAGCGGTATAAATCCTAAAAATATGAAAATGACATTTTACAAACCTAATGATAAAAGAAAATTTTAGAAAAATAAAATTATTTTAAAACTATTTATCTAATTATTATTAAGAAAAAATTACGTTTGGTCCCTATGGTTTGCCCAATATAACAACTTTAGTCCCTAAGTCACTTTTATTACACCGTGAGATCTAATTTTGAAACTATACACGCTTTTGGTCCCTATTTTGGATGGGCGTTAGTTAAGTCCGTTAAGTATTTTGCGTTGTTAGTCCTTCGTCAATAATTTTTGCATCGTTAGTCCTTAAAGTTATTTGCATAAATCGTCCTTGTGGTTGGGTCGGTCAACAAGTCGGTCAACGCCACGTGTCACCACCCGAGTGGTGCCACGTGGCATTAAATCAGTCGGTCAACGGGTCGGGTCGGGTCGGTCAATGGGTCGGGTCGGATTGCCGTGGACGAATGAGGTGGTGCCACGGGCATTGGTAAAATATACCAACAATTTGTCACGTATGGGATTCGAACCCGGGCCACTTGGGTGGGAAGCATAGCTCTGGCCCAGGCTAAGCATAACCGAGTTATTCTAGCCTAAATTTTATATATAACCCTTTCTAAAAGTTAGCCCAATTCAATATTATTAAAAGTTCAATATAGTTTTGGTCTATTAATTTACGGAGTTATATGGACGTAAAAATAAATAAATATACCGTCGGACTCGTTTTTCGTGATCTTTCCAATGGTATGCTCGGGATTTTTTACTTCAAGCGAACCTCGAAAATGCGAAAATAATCGTTTTTCTTTGTTTCGCATTTTCGAGGTCCAAACCAAGTCAAAAAA